>LT642168.1:0-47019 GCA_900128585.1 Stramenopiles sp. TOSAG23-3 | reverse complement strand
TACGAATGTTCCCGTGTTTACTTTTTTGTCTGAAAACTTGGAATCAACATACTTGTCTTGACCGGCCTGTGCTATAAATTTAGCTTTTACCTTTTTAACCTTTGGTTTAACCTTTTCAACCCTTTTAACCTTCTCAACCTTTGGTTTAACTTTCCACACAACATCCCAGTGTTTTTTCCACGGTTTGTCCTTTTCGAGCAGTTGGACTTTGCCGTTGGCGTTGTATGGTGTCAAATGGGTAGATAGGGTTTTTATTATATCATTAATGGATGAACAGCGTTTCGCCACTTGGCCCCACTCCATTAAGATACCTTTTACATCGTGTGTTTTGAAGAATTTAGTTGCACCTTGCATCATTTCACATTCTGACCCTTCTATATCAATTTTCATGATGACTGGTTGGTCGTTGGGTATATTAAAACTATCCAAGGTGTATGCCATCGCATAATCTTTGTGTTCTTCGCCCTCTAATATATTAATATCGTTGTCCTCAATTGTTTTTGTGCCACCAACATTTTGTTTCAAGGGTTGGAATTTAACCTTTGTTGGTCTGTTCGATAAGGCCACCCCGTACAATTTGATGTCTAGTTTATTATCAATAATGGAATTGCACTGGCGTTGTAAATTGATCTGCAATGGCTCAAACGCGAATACTTTATGACCCTTTGCGGATGCAAATAGAGAATACATACCAATGTTGGAACCAATATCAACAACATGAGCAGTCGGGTAGTTGTTCAACATGGCTTCAAATTGTGAAATAAAATGTGGTTCCCACATTCCTTTCTTTTGCAATGATCCAGACACGTATACGTCGTCTTTGTATGGGTGTGTATATATAAAAAAAGGAGGGTTTGTTTTCGTTATTACTCGTTGACCAGACGTTTTTGTTTTCTTACATGGGTAGATTTTTTGTGGGCACCCATATTGACCCTGATGTCTCTCACAGAAGTCATGTACCATAACACCGGCAGCACATGCAAAACATTCTTTTGTCAATTCGGTACAACATTCTGGCATTGTATTGTGTAATGTTTTCTTTAGTCTTTCCTTTAAATTTTCCGCGGTGTCATAGACCTGTGTTTCTGTAACTTGAGCACCATAGTACAAAATAACGATGGAAGATGCGGATAAAAGGATAATTAGGAACAAGTAATCGCTCTTCATTTACAACGACCGGGGGGTCTTATATAGTTTCATTTGAGGGTATAAATACCTTGTATGTATTAAAAAATGTGGAAAAACCTCCAAACGTGGACAAATGACGCTCTAACAGACATGGGACACAAAGAAAAGTCCTTAAACAACTTGGAAAATGCGTATACCTATTTCATATTGGCAAAAGACATTTCGAATGTAAAGCAAATATTACGCGACATTCCATGTACGTCATTGGAAGCAGAGTATGACAAATACATTCACCCAGATGTTCGAATTCTTCGTTTTAAGGGTTTACGTGGTGTATTCGCTACAAATGATATAAAGGAAGGCACCGTAGTGTTCAGCATTCCCAGAAAAGAGTGTTTGAATGGAACCAAGGAAGAACTGGTGGAACGATTGAAAGAAGATACGGCGTATACAAGATCAATGCCGGACACCAAGTTTCCAGTAATGTGGTCGGAAAAGGAAAGAGACGATATATCTGTGTCGCCGCTACGTTTGGAGCTGGAAAAGAAGATAAATTCTATTGATAATTTAAAGCTACGCTCATTGGTGGGTAGTCGTTGCTTTGCTGATAAGGAAGTGGACTATCTTGTGCCGTTTGCGGATATGATGAATCACTCCAACGATAACAATATCGAATGGTTTTTTACAAAGGATGAGTTTGTGATGAAAACATCAAAGGATGTAGCCGCTCATACAGAGTTATTTGATTGCTATGGTATCAAAAGCAATTACGAAACCTTTCTACATTATGGATTTGTCGAAAAAAATCCGTGGAATGTTATTCGTATGATTGCAACTTTACCGCCAAAAATATACAAGCATCGTGTTAATCCAAATTATTTTCAAGAATCGTTCGAGTTTGAATTGAACGGTCAGTACAATGGAGGAACAGTTGAAATATTTTCGTTCTTGCGTTATATTCGCTCGAACGATCCAAGATGCCCCACGTCTCTTCAGGGCTATTTTCGTAAACCGATTTCACGTGAGAACGAAGTATGGGTTTGCAAAATGTTGTATAACATCTTAAAAAACGAGGTGAGACGTCGTGTCGAAAAAACTGCATATGGTATTGAAGCCCCATTAGCAGTCTCGTTGCTACAAAGCGAGATGGAGGTGTTGGTTCATTGGGGAGAAACGCTGACAACAGCTATTCGTGTCATGGAGCAAAGCGACAGAAAGTCGTTAAAAAATACGAAAAACGTGTATTTGCAAATGATTCGCAATTTAAAGTTTTACAATTAAGTATAAATTTAAGTATATTACTGATAAATGAGACTGTGCCTAGTTGGCGATTGTTGTGGGAAGTCCTCCTTGCTACAAAGATGGATTCGTCCACATCATCCTCCGATACCAGAAAATACTATAGCAATTGATATGAAATCTTTTGCACTTACCGTTGATAATAAGAGAATAGTAATTCAGGCATGGGACTGTAGTGGAGACTCGTCTTACGACACTTTGCTAGACAAGTACATTTTTAACTCTACTGTGACTCTTGTTTGCTTCGATTTAACCCGACATGAATCGTGGGTAAAGGCCCAATACTGGATAAAACGTTGTCACAACAAACCTTTTTGTTTGATTGGGAATAAATTAGATCGAGAGAGCGAAAGGGAAGTGAAGGAATACAGTGTGAGACAATATTTAAACGACAATGGACATGTGTTTGCGATATACCACGAAATTAGTGCCTTCACAGGAGAAAACTGTAGAGATTGCTTACGAATGATTGTGCGTGAAACAATACGACAAATAGCTGTGTATACTGTAAATGATTTTAAAGACAAACCCGCTTGTTTTGTCATGTAAATGTATAAATATAGCTATCGTGTAAGTTAAATGGATATTAATGATGCTGCAACAAAATTTGAAGACTGGTTTATGATTATTGTGTATGTCCTTTTAGGTGTTATTGTTCTCCTAGTTCTCAATGCTCTGGCAAATCTAATTTCGTGTTGTAAATGTATATATAATTGCATTTGTTGCCCTGCTCGATGTTTTCGAAGAAAATACCAACCAGTGTCACCTTAACCGTTTTCTTTTTCTCGATTGTAGAAATACTTGATCGTCTAATT
The DNA here is from genome assembly GCA_900128585.1 of Stramenopiles sp. TOSAG23-3. Lineage (NCBI taxonomy): Eukaryota > Stramenopiles sp. TOSAG23-3. The sequence continues at coordinate 43,777 of LT642168.1, read as the reverse complement.
TGGTTATTAGTATCTGTTCCTGCTGAACAATTTTTTTGAGATCGATATATATTGTGTTTCGGTGTGTTTCCAATGTAACAAAATGTTTGTTTTTTTGCGAGCATCTTGCAATAAGTTTTCTAAAATGTAATACGTTTTTCACTTTAGTGTTATTAACCTTCTGTATAACATCGAATGGGTGCAATGCTCGCTGTGTATCCAAATACGTCTGCCCGGGTATATGTGTACACACCACTATACTTTTCATGTTCATGCTGTCATTAATAGCACTTGTTATGGGGTAACATTTATCTGCTGGAATATACATTTCTTCATCCTCGTCTTCTTCCATATGATTTAAGGATAAGTCCATGAATACAGCGCCTCCAAACGTTACATGTGGTATATCTTCCCAACAATGAAACTTCTCTCTTGTTTGAAAAGTAATAATGGATGGATGAACAGAAAGGGTCACATACCGTTTTCTTTTGAATACTACAAATTCAATCGTTTCTGGGTCCAGAGACATGATGAATTCGTTGTTTGAGATATGAACGCGTTTTTCTGTCCAGTCTACTTTGACTAGTCCATCGGAGTCCACGTCGTACGTACCATTCCCGTTTTTAATTTTAACAATGATATCTTTCGGTGCGAGACCAGCCTTATCACAAGCTTGATCTGGTATTACTTTATCGACCAAAACTCCGTTCATTTGGTCCATTTTGTGGTACTTCAGGTAATCTTCTGTAAGAATTTCAGTGTGTAGGCCCCATGAGGGTAGTTTCATCAATGGCGTCTTGTAAGAGGCCCAGTGTTTGAAAAATCGGATAATTTGATGAATGGGTACACACAATCCAATGGCTTCTGTGTCTGCCTCCGACGCCGTACATATTCCGATGACCTTGTGATTATGCATCAATGGGCCACCAGAATTTCCACCATTTAAAGAAATGTTAATCTGAATCATTCCTAGACCTCTACCACTAATTTTACCGCCACACAATTGCACGTCACGGGACAAAGATGGGAATCCAATGGCGATTACATTTTGCGAGTTGCCTTTCACGCATTCTGTGTTTAATCGTAGGTTCGGAATAGTGTCCAGAAAATCTTGAATGTTTTCGTCTCTCCAAGCGACATGTTGCCCATTTGGATCAATGGATAATATGGCAACGTCCAGAGTTGGTACAACGTGTATTATCTTAGCTGTAAGTCTGTTGAATCCTTTGGACGGGTAGCATAGCTCTACGGTTTTGGATTGGACCGAATCCACCACATGGAAATTAGTGAGTAAGTAACGGTGTCCCATCTTAGCAAATGGTGCATCGCCTAAATCATACGGATTGATAAAGAAGGCAGTACCACCAGCTTGGTATTCCTCTTGTACCATATTTGGTTGGGACCAATTGAAGCCGGTGTGGACTCCCATGACCTTCATGACGGATTGTTTTGCACGTTGAACATCTTGTGGTCGCATTTACTAACTTCGGAGTCATATATATACCCCAAATAAAAATACAAAAACAAATAAAAAAAGTATAAATATAAAAAAAATACAAAACAAAACCAAAAATGTCTGGTTCTATAAAAGAATCGTTCGAGAGAGCTTTTAAAGACAAAAACACCGCCAACAAGAAGGCAGAAAAGTATGAAAGCGATGATGATTCTGGTAAAGAGCAAGAGAAACAGGTCGAAATGAAACGTGCCAAGAAACGGAAGCGTACAACCCGAAAACCTAACAAGGCCAAAAAAAGTGTTTCACAATTTAAAGTCCGTACCGCCCCTACAAAAGAGCGTGTAACAAGTGATAAATTCCCTGAAATACTGAGTGTGGACAAAGAGTTTTCCTCCAACCATCAGCAGACTGAGCTAATTATTGCCCAGACGAGGTTTTTCAAAAAAGAAAACCAAGATGCTTGGTCACGCACAGGCGAGTATCAACATATGAGACCAGTCGATTACCTGTTTGTGCGTGCATTGATTCAACGTCCACCAATTCCTCATTTCGATATTCATCAGATGAATGACCGTGAACGTTTAAGAAGCAATGTCGAACCAGTGACACGTGCATACGAAGAAAACTTTTTATGCGAACCGGTTGGTTCTCAGCGTGCGTGTCTCATGGGAAACGAATGCGAAGGATTGTTCATCCACAATGCAAAAGACCGTGCCTTTATTCTTCGTGAATTCCTCAAGCCGTCTGAGCATACTATTTATCAAAATACCGGTAAGTACCCTTCTGAACCCCGTTTATGCCTCATGTGCAAGAGAAAAGAACTGGCAAGAGCACACACAAATGTTCGTGCTGATGGCATGGGCATCCGGGAGGATACCATTCTAAGCGATACACGCAATCTGGTCGATGTTCCGGGCGAATATTGCCTCAAGGACTGTATCGTTTCTTCCAGAAATGTATATGAAGGTATATTGGACCCTGTGGTCTTACATGTACGGTCTGCATATCGTTTAAAGGAGAAAAACGGAATTAGACACTACGAACAATGGAGAATGGGATACCCCAGCAAGAAGAAGGAGCATTTGTTCAATTCGCCCCCTCGTTCGCCCCCTCATCCGTCGAAGTGAGCGGGGCTATTTACCCTTTTCTCGACGATCTAAACACAGTTTTACACCCACACTTTGCCGGAACACAGTACGAGCAATGTTTTATGGGTAACTTCGTCGATAGGGTACACACATTCGACCTTTCGCAATGGAATACCATGGTCTGGAACCCGGCCGGTATAACCCATGCGGAAGAAAATAAACGAATTTACTGCACGCTGGGTTACCAAATGTCATTAATCGACGATCTAATGCAAATGTCTCACAATAACAATGAAATTCAATATTTCTTGGCAATGTACATGGACATGCATGTCCCTTTAATGATTCACATGGAAGACGTGCAAAACTATACGGATGAATATTTATTGACCGATTATGGGAATGATGCACCCATTCAAACATATGAACCAAACATCAAATTCATATTTCACCAAGGACTCATTCCGAACGTCATCAACTGTATCACAGAATGCTCTTTTTGGTCAGACATTCGATGCAAAGCCAATCCTATCGTTCATATTTTATCCAAAGGACTACCGCAACGTTGTCAAATACGCAATATGAGGGAGATACTGAATAAATATTCGCGAAAACATGAACTGGTTTACAACTTTATATTTTCTTGTTTAAAATGCTCTTTGTTGGGAATGTACAAGTCTTGCATAAAACGTCCCAAACTGAAGGTCAGAATTCGATTGCATCGCACCTTCAATGGGATAAGTAAAATCGGTATGTTGCAATGGATGCTAGGCGAACATCAACAGTTGCTGTTTTATGTTATAAAGGAATTCCTCATCTTCGGCGTGCGCGATATACCGAGCATATACGATGAAATTGAGAGACGCTATCACTGGGATAAATTTGAAAAATGCGTGAATGATGCCATGAACACGGTTCGTGAAATGATTGAAGACAGCGAACAAATTATGCATTTCAGAGGGATTGAAAGTTTATTGATTACAAAAAACAAACAACAGGTACATCACCTTTTCCGACCTACGAAACACAATTTTTGCAATGTTGTCTTGACGGAATGCGACAAGATTGATGACGCGAATTTCGTAGACTACATTCGAAAGGAAACAGACAAAAGTAGTCTCAAGCTGATGTATGATATGTCGATACGAATTCCCGTTTCCAAAAAGACTGAATTTGATTGGTTAAAGTACTTTCAAGTTTCTGAGCATGTCATAAAGAAAATGAATCAACTGCAAGATATGTACAACATTGATGGAACGAAAGGATGTTTAAAAACATTTTTAACCGATTTGTCACGATATGAATTTGAATGCGTCCGGGATATTTGTGAAGCCTTCAATCGGAAATTTAACATTCGCATCTTCAGTTTACCGACACACCTTTATATCCAACAATGCAAAGCCTTACGACGTAAGTACTCTGTGCCAAATGGTGAAGCTTTAAACGAAAAGATTGGGAAAACATTCATTTGCTTTCAATGCAAACAGTTTAAAGGATTCATTACAAAGAAAGACAAAGGCAAAATAGTCAATTTGTACGCATATGGCCACTCTAAAATTCTAATTGATGATGAAACGATGAAGTTTTATTGCGGCAAACGCACTGAAAAGGTGGACTCTAAAAAACGAAATCAACAAATTCCAGAGTACTCCTCCTTCATCGACGTGGACTTGGAAAAGATTAAAAAAGCCAATGACACGAGAAATCGAAAGCGTCATGCAAAAGAAAAAAGGAAAGAGCTCAAAAACAAGGTCTGTTCGCAATCCGAACTAGTTTCACTGAATCTATCGGGCGTTATGCTCGAATTTTACGGAAATTTATACACGATATGCCCATCATGTGCAAATTACATGCAGGTGACATCCGAAAATTTCACTGAACATGGACTGTATTGTGGTTGCTGCCTCCAAAATGGAAAACTTTACACAGATGTATTTTGTGAATGGTGCAAATGTGCGAAGGGCAACGAAGCTTGGTCCCCGGTCACCGTTCTTGACGATGGGAAAAAGAAAGACATCTACCTGTGCAATGGTTGCTTAAAACCTTGGATTCGAAACGCCGAAGTCGCTTTACCTCTTGATACGGTGAGAAAGGGGTTGGAGCAGAAATGGAAGCGCCTACAGCATCCGGGTCTATAAATACATATTACTTATTTTATAATGAAGTATCATTTGTACATAATTCTCAATGGCATCGTACTAACATACTTTAATACGCCAATGATAGGAATCTGTGCTTTCTTTCTGTACGTCCTATTCGCATGGTTCCATTCGTCTATATATTTAGCTGCATACCCGATGGATTTTAATACAGGGTCCTATTGTATACAATGTCGGAAAACAACCGGGACAGCGATGGAACATTGTAATGTATGTAAGAAATGTGTACCGAAAGAATGGAAACACTGTGCATTGCTACACAGATGTGCTCCTCGAGATCTTAGAAAAAAATGGTTAATAACCTTGAAATTATTTATACTGTGGTACATCGTGATAACGGTAATTTGTTCATTGCAGTACGTCTACTTGTCATTTTTGCTACCAGTTCATCTAATTGTCTTAAAATCCACGTATCGGAGAGCGAACAAGAGTATAAATTAAATATATATATATTATATAATGAGCCATATTGCATTTGAAGAGATAACAATGGAATCTGAACCTACAGTAGACTACATTGATATGGCGATGGCCGTGGGTATTTTTTTGTCATTAATGTTATTTTTAAGAAGTATAAAACGTTAAAATACAAATCCATTTTTTGTTAAAACCCTCGGTTTGCGGACCGGTGTATATTCTTCACTCTCCCATCCATATTTTACAATTGCTTCCTTTGTAAACCCCAGCTTATCCCAATCTGAAGCAGCCGGCTGGAAGTAGGTTTTGATATCGGTCAAATCGTCGGTCAGTAAGCGTAGAGTCTCGCAATTACCACCTATCTGTTGCAATTCACGAAGGCGAAAGCCTAGCTCATGCAAATGGGCAATATCTATCTTTAAATCGGCCAACTGTCGAATGGTTAAACTGGTCTTCATCATATCGGATGCTCGTAAGTTTAACACCTCCGTCATCTGATGCCAGTCAATCAACTTAAAATGTTCCGGTTTAAACCCCATGGTAATCATATGGTGCCATCTACACCCGAAGTCTATCAGGGACGACGTTTTGTAGATACTGCTCAGAGTTGTCCAATCTACTCTCTCTTCTATCAAATCCTCTGGTGTTACACCCTTTAATTTCAACGTGTCGAGCGAGGTTCCGGTTTTAATCATGTTTAATATAGACTTTTCCGTCAGCCATGACATAAACCCTTTCTTTTTATCTTCTACATGGGACCGACGAGCATCGATGAGCGATTGAATGGCTCGCATGCGGTCTTCGCCCAAATTGATACAGGACTTAGCTTTAATACATACAGGACAGGTGGTAGTTATGTATTCGCGTGAATAGGTAAGAATACAGGAAAGATGAAATTCGTGGCCACACGCAAAGGTAGCCACATTCGGTCTTACTTTGCCCGACACAATTATTTCATCGTCGCATAAAATACAAGACATTTGTAAAGAAAAATAAAACTTTTATAGGGTATAATATTAATAAGGATTCCTTGGTTGCAAGATTACTTCCACACGATCACCTTGACGAGCATAGGACGCACATTTGCCAATAACACGTTTGTTCAATTCTTGGTACGCTTCTAAAAACCCCTTCAGATCTGCTACACTCGAACCTCCCAGTGCATCCGCTTGTAGTTCCGCCAACCTATTCAACGAGCCCTCTTTCTGAGTTAGAAACGTGTTGATTTCGACCTCGTTCTTTTCAGATACGGCTCTCTGCAAATCATTTTCGATTTTATCGAGTGCCTCCATTCCCGTTTTCAACAATTCAACTGCGGCATTATTCGGTTCTCCTCTCAAATTAAGATTGGCATTTCGGATGGCTTCAGTAATCATCTTGTCCCCGACCTTTGTTTTTACCAAACAGAAGCGAATTTTGTCTCGAGGGATACCTTTATCATGAGTAACACGCTTGTTGATCTTCAAATTCAAGCCAAGTGACACGGAATCTCCGGGTTTCAATTGGTCTGGTCCCTCGTTGATAAGAGTGACAACGCCACCGACTTGAGCAACAAAGCCTTGTTCGCTGTAGGCCTTTGTAGGTTGGTACTCGGTGGACGCTACACCAACGTACTGAACTTGACTCAAGATATCTTCTTCTACATAGGTGGACGTTCCAGTCTTACCAGCAGAACCGGGCATGCTCGATTTAAGTCCATTGGCGAACGAGAAGCAGTGGGTGTATCCGTCATGGTACATGGCGCCCTTCTTCATGCATACAAGAAGTTCACTTTCTTTCACGTCGAAATTTTCTCGTCTGGTCCTTCCAGCTTGCAAGAGATTTGTGGTCGGTCGTACAGACATGGCCTCAGCCATAGTTTGGTCGTCGTATCGGACATTTAGGTGGAATCCGGGTCCAGCAATTCTGTTTTGTCTACGATTGAAACTCATCTTTAGTTATTCTATATAACAGAAACAAATACTTAAATAGTTTACTTTTTTAGTTAAGAGAAGATTAAATCATTAGGATCTCAATTCTAGGCAAAAGCGTGTATTGGTCGCTTTCTCGAAGTGCCCTCATAATAAAGCTATTCGATGGAACCTTTGCCACAGCGTGCGATACGACCCCCAATGGTATGCGGTGGACGAGTCTACCTTTGGCGTACTGGCACTTCCCGTTCACTGTACCAACTATTTGGAGCATTGGACTAAAGCTGGCGCCGAGAATTGGTCCTGAAGAAGTTGTAATAACTGACCCGGGCAACAAGTTCCCGTTTGGATGAACGTACATTCTGTATCGTTGTCGTATATTGGTAACTTCCTGTACTGCTAGACCAAGGGTATCTCCCCGTTTTAGTTTTGAACCGAATATATTTGCAACCATCGCACGTCCAAACACATCGCAATTGTACAGCTTTTGCAACATACTGTTGGCCATCATGTCATTCCGCATGATTCCAAACAAACGCCAGTCTCTGAGCAGGGCTGGAAGACTCTCCGGACACATTTTGGCCAATGGCTGTTTGATGCTGTCCTGTGCCTTCGACGTTTCAAGAAGGTAGTTGAGAGTCGGAATGTCCGCGGCGGTGCACATATGACGGGAACAATCGGGACCGGCAAATATACACGATCCCTGATGGAACCCTTGCTCAAATCCCTGTGACCATGGTCGTACCATCAATGGGAGGGAACCTGTCGTGTTGGTATCGTACGTAATTTTCTGGTTTGTCAAGGTTGGGTTGCGCAATTCTTGAAAAGATGGTGGTGCTGTACTTCCAGCACGAGGTCCACCCGTACCACGCAAAGAACCGGTAGTTGCAGCATTGGATAATCCAGAATCGGGCTTTAGGGTCAAAGGTATCATTTAGTAATAATAAATGGATATATATAGTCCAATTTTAATATTTACGAAAAATCGTATGGTTTTATACTGTGAGACTCTTTCTTTTTGTCTTTTCCAACGGATGTCCTATAATACTTGATTAAATCCAATTTATGTTTGGATAGTTTAATCCATTCTCCCATGGCTTTCGGATTAATCGTTTTCCTTCCGGTTTTCATGTTCTTCGTAGCAACCTGATTCTTTCTAAAATGGACCTGCATGTTGTTTATTTCCAGTATCTCTTTCGATACAATGTCTTTCAAGTTCAATCGATGGAGCGTGTAATGTTTCCGTAGTTGCTCGACGGTAATTTCAGGTGCTTGAAGACCTTGGTCCAACAATGGTTGACGTACTTGAGCATCGTATAATGCTGCTAGGGTTTTGTATATTTCTTCACTAGAAGTGTTACCTGTCATACTTTGTTCCATTTGATTCATTCGTTCAATAACACTTGCATCGTTTTGATGGTATTGACAGAGAGGACAATCGTGTTCTTCTTCCTCAGTAATCATGTCGCATACTTCGTCTACCTCTTCGTCCATTTCTACCTCTGGGTCATCTTCAACTAATTGATCAAATATTCCGGGCATTTGTTAAATAGGTAAGATGTTATATAGGTAATTATTCATCTTCCAGATCGATAAAATGGCCCATTTCTCGTTTGTTATCAACCTCTGATTTTTCATGAAATATAAGTTCTATGGTGGCGTTGAAATCCAATTTTTGAAAGCATATACCCTTGCATTTTTTATTCAGGATGGACAGCCATAGAATGAAGGCGTGTTTCACGGATGTTCCTTCCGGATTTGTATAAAGTCTGCCTCGAAAGCACACATAATATTTCCAGTACATGTTTAAAATGACTGGTACAGATGAACTCCGAATGGCCCCCAAGTGTTTGTATATGTTTCGTTCAGTTACCGTAAACAGTTTGGTGAAGCTTACATCGTACATTGATTTAAAATGGGCGTGAATGAGTCTCAAATGAAGAATTTCTTTGATACAATCCATCTTGATAATGTCATCGTAGTCTTTGTACGTGCACAATTGTTGAACTTTGGTAGGCAAAGCACTAGGAAACCTTTGATGAATTGTGCCATACAGAGATACTGAATCGCCCAATTGGTCATGTGACCCCAACGCATGATCGCCAAAATTTAATAGCTGAGGCCATACACATTCTACAAGATGATCTCTGAATCGTCGTGTCAATAGGTGTCTTTTTTCGTTCTCTATCCAATCTACCCAATTGGTATCTTTTATTTTTCGTACCGCCAATGTATCTAAAGGACCTTCTCTCCATTTGGTATACTGAAACATGGTTTGATGAAACCAGTAATATCGACTGACGCCCGCCACTAAGCACAATGCGTTCGCTCTGTATGCCTTACCAACAGGGTCTCTGTACTTGTCAATGTTCATTACTTTTCCGGTCTGTACAAACAATGAAAATTTAGCAGATACACGCCACATAATTTCTAATAATTCATGCAAGGAACCAGATGGACCTGACGGATCCAAATTTTTCCATCGTAAGCTAATTACGTCCAACATGTCTAAGTACGTGTGAAGCTTCCACGATTTTGTATCTGTATCTTCGTACATGCGTAAACGATGTCGAATGCAATATTGATGCACATGCTCGGGAATTTCAGGATATTCTGATTGGTGTTGTAGTTCGACCATAGTCATAATTATTACATATAGTAGCATACTATGGGTGTAGCCATACAATCGTCCCGGGATTGGTTCGTGTAATTTGTGGTAGTGCTTTAGCAGGTATTCGTGTAGTTTTTCGCGTTGTCGTACCAATTGGCGAAGATCAATCTCTTCTTTTCCAAGAGCAGCGTTCAACAACACATCGTAAAGGTCGATCAGATACAAATACATATCGGTCATATCATCTTTTATCTCAAAACGTAGAGCTTCTGTAATATTTTGAATACGATACAACGATTTGTAAGCTGTTTTAAACATCTCTAAAAAAATATATAGACTTAAATACCTCGTAAACAATTTAAAAATTGCACTATATATTAATCTTTTATTCTTCTAAAAATGTTAAGAACTGGTTTTCAGTACGGAATTTTCACCTTTTTGGGGGCAGCTTTCATTGTACTGATAAGTTTCGTCGTAGAAAAGGGCGTGAAACAGGTCGATGATATGTTGGTACCATGCCAGCATGCGACTACCTATGTACAGGGCAAATGCCGATGCGATGGGACTCCCTTCAATGGAACTTACTGCTCAAACTGCATGTGCGAGCATGGTATTTGTTCAACGTCCCCAACGACGCCATTTAGTTCGAGCGATTATGGTTGCAGGTGTCCAACACAGAGCAAGCGTTTTGGATTTCTGTGCGACATGTGCAATACCATAGATTCAGCGTGTGAGGGCGATTGCAAACCTGAGTTTTTTGGAACAAAATGCGAAAAAATATGCTTTGCTGACTTAGCATATGACAATACAAACGACGTCTGTAAAACTATGCGGTCGTCTGGTGGTGCGTGTAGTACATGTCACGGTCATGGAACATGTAATAATGGAGAATGTGAATGCGACGAACATTGGTACGATAATGGTCGTTTGCAGTGCACAAGAACATGTCCGGGAACCCCAGTCTGCTCTGGTCACGGCGCATGTACTTTGTTTGGAAATAACCCCGGCTGTCTATGCGAAAATGGATGGAACGGTCCATTGTGCGATCTACCGTGTCCGGGCGTTCTAGAAACTGGAGTTCCTTGTAACAATGTGGGAATATGCAATGTCGATTTTGATGCCAATAGCACTAGCTGTGAGTGTTTGGAAAAATTTACAGGAATCGATTGTTCTTATGAGTGCCCCGGTGACTTTGTATCTTGCAATGGCCATGGCGAATGCGATGATGTAGGCGTCTGTACATGTGAAACCAACGTTCCATGGTCTTTACCATCCTGTAAATGTTCCGATCTACTAACCTGCAATGGAAAGGGACAATGTGGTGACAAAGAAAGGTGTGAATGTTTTGGAAACTTTGCAGGTGAATTTTGCAACGAGTGTAAACTGAACTGGCATGGTGAAAACTGTGACCTATACTGTGACCCATACTTAAAAAGGAATTCTTCTGATCGTGAAGAAGGTGGATTTGGATGCTTCGGACACGGTACATGTTTACAACTAGACCAAAAAATGCATTGTAGTTGTAATCTTGACACTACACTGAGAATAGAAATGGATGGCTTGGTGAACGATTACAATATGTACTACGACTCTTCGATGAACTGTGGTGAATGTTTGCCAGATTATTTCCCAAAACAATGGGTAGTAAACCAATATGGAATGCCACCTGACTACACTGTTCCATGCGAGGGATCATGCAATCCAGCATCTTGCAATGGGTATGGAACATGCAATCATGAGTTTGGTATACCCGGAGAATTTTTATGTTCCTGTGATATAGAACATCTAGACGATGCAACTTTATGCACCGAATGCGAAACCAATTGGTTCCCCTTGGATTTCAGTAAAGCCAATTTTTGCAACAAATACTGTATTGCAGCAGGTACTTTACCAGATGAGTGCGATGGCACTATTGATTGCGTGCAATGCAATGGACATGGTACATGCACAGACGAAGGAATTTGCCTCTGTACTGACGGTTATACAGGCGACGAATGTCAAATTTATTGTACTTCTAACGATGGCCTGATATGCGGAGGACACGGTGCATGTGAATCGAATGAAATACAAATTTTAATGGAACATGAATTTCGCAAAGAAGGTGGTATACCATTGTTTGGATGTACTTGTGACCCCCAAGATCCTGTGGATGCAAATTCACGAATTGATTGGGATGAGAAATTGGCTTTGGGACTAGTAAATGGTACCTTAGATCCACCGCCAAATCCTGAGTTTTATGGTGAGACATGTACACACTACTGTGTAAAGCCACCATGGGAAGATTCAGACGAATGCAACGGACTTGGTAACTGTACTATTATTACTATTATTTTGGATGGGCAAACTACATCATGTTTTCGAGATTCAGATTGCACAGGTAATACGGACATGATGCGTACGCTATCTGGTGATGCAACATGGACCAACAAAAAAGGACCGTTTTGTCACAAACAAGATGAAGTTATAGGGTGCGAACGTAGTACGGATGACTGTTATGAAATTTTGTTGAAACAACGACCGATTAAAATGAGAAGCGAAGACTGCATGGAAGATGATTGCATGGATGCAATAAACAAAGAAGATTGGAAGCAATATTGTGATGTAGTAGCTGAAAAGCAACAACCTGCTTCATTTGCTTCTTGTAAATCCGTGGAATCGTTTTGTCCTGCACGAACCATACCAAATTTTTGTAAAACGATGGTAGATTACACCGATGGTACTTATGTGTCGTATAAATTGGACTTGGCGTATGAATTTGACAAACGAAGGTATCCCTTGGAAATATCGGAGATCTACCGGACGAACGAATCGACTTTATTACACGATGAAGCGTTGGCCGCTTTCGAAAATGGTCCAAATACTTCTTTGGTCTTACCGGCTAACTTTTGTCCTCTGTATAGTTCAAGATATCCACAAATTGATACAGTAAGAGAAAACAAACAATACCTGTGCAACGGCGTTATAGTAAATGATACTTCTTGCGATGGTATTCTAGAGCCACTTGTGACGTTTTATTCACCGTTTCTTCTACGATGCCAAAACTCTGTGACTGGTTTTCAAGATTATATAGAGGCGTTGAATAACCGAGAACCGGGTTGTTACATTGAAGAGCAAAACAAAACTCATGTTTTTGTCAACACTACGGGTCAGACCCTTATCGATGCTACTTGTGCTCATATAAACCATCAATTTCCATCGTGTACATATCCAAAGCCATGTGATTTCAACCCATGTTCTATCGGTCACACATGTGAGAATAAAAATGGTCTTGCCATGTGTTCTACTAGGGGTGTACTGAACAGTACATGTTTGAAAGGAGAATCGACTAGACTCACTTTCACAACATACTCCTGTAATATTACAGTACCTGATACGAGTTGTCCAAAGAAGATTACCTTCGAGACAAATTTAGCAGCACACTGTTTACAAAACAATCCGATTGTAGATCATATTTCAACTATTGGAGAAGGTGAAACGAAACCCTTTACAGAAGCGGCCCACGTCCATTTTGAATTTAATGCAAAGGATATAATAGGGACATCTACCATTCTGGAATTTTCAGATAGTGTAATCATATACATTCGCCAAGGTCAGTTGCAATTGAATGATATTGAATTGTTACAGGCCTGTCCCTTAAACGACCAACAATGTCACACAAATTTTTTATATGAACCAAACCAATGGTATCGCGTGGAATTGGAATTAAATACAACACATGTTACAATGGTATACAACAGTAACCGTAAAACAAAAGAACGTCTGACAAATAACCCCATTACAACGATAAAGACAACGCCCGGAAACTCGATTGCTCAATATAGAGAGATCGTATCTGAAAATGATATTCCGTCTCCGTTTTCATGTACTTACGAAACGTGTGATTTGGAGCAATCCTATCGCTCCGTTTGCTCGGATATAATTCGCAATGTGGAATATCCATCGTTGCTACAACCGAAGCACAATGTACTTCAGGTGTGTTCAGATATGCATGATAAAACTAGACTTCCAGACCATGAATACAAAACGTTGGAATCGCTGTACGCATTACAATGGGGGACATACTGTGAGTTTTACAACAGTTTGGAATCGAATCTAGTAAAGCCATACTCTGACTTGGAAGATTACAATCAATGTCGCGAATTTGTAGATCCTGTAGACGGCCAATTAAATTGTATTCATACAGCGCTACAATACAATTGGACACGAGCATGTACGGAATTGGATCATGCCAAAGTTCCAGACTTTATAAAGGAAAAATGTCCTGCAAGATGTTTCAACCACTTATTTGACACTGGAGATTTTTGCGAAGATAGAGCCGATATCTTTGTGACAAACACATCTGTCATTGATACGTGTGACCATGATTGGTATAACTACTGTTTGATGGAAGCAAAGGGATCTCTTCAAGGAATTTGCTCCGCTGCCGAATGTGTGTGTGAAAAAGAACAATACGAAGGTATTAGCGGTCAGTCGTGTGAATTACACTGTCCAATGGGAAACGATGGATCTGCATGTGCAGAAAATAGTAGAATGGGACTTTGCGACTACACTCCAGCACAAAGGGAAGTTTTAGATTCAGGGAGATTGTTCGATCCAGTATGGGCGTTGGAAGGTGACTGCAAATGTTTTTTGAGTGAAGGAACAAGGGCGTGCGATATTGAATGTAGAGACTGTAACAATGCAACATATGGCACAGGAGAGACGGCTGGCCAGATTGGTATGTGCAACAATGCGAGAGGGATTTGTGAGTGCTTACCCCCTTTTACTTCTATAGAATATGAGGACAGTATAGATTGGAAGGGGAAACCAATTGTTACCATTGCTCGTTCATTCAGTATGCCGTCTTTTGATAGAGCAGCCAGATACAGAATACGGATGATGCAAGGTAAAGAAGCGTACATAACAAACGCTCTTGAGGTACTGGATGTACAAGAAAAGGAAATTAATATAACGGTGGAAGGAGGAGTATTCGTATGGAACAAAATTACAACAGAAGCTCCGACTACGGAAGCTCCGACTACGGAAGCTCCGACTACGGAAGCTCCAACTACGGAAGCTCCAACTACGGAAGCTCCGACTACGGAAGCTCCGACTACGGAAGCTCCAACTACGGAAGCTCCAACTACGGAAGCGGCACTTGTTCAAATTCAGTACGATGGTAACACATATCAGCTATGCAATTCAGATGGGGCTGACATTACTTGGAACGGGTATCATAATATTCAGGAGGTAACACAAACAGGGTATAATTCTTATGACGCGTCGGAGAACATTGGAAACCCAGTTCATGGATTTGAAAGTAGTGGACATACCGAAACAATAAACAATTTGGGTGCATCACCGGGTACAACCCGTTATTTCGTGTGTACGCTACACCCAACGAGTAAATTTTCAACTTCATGTCCGGCGTTACGTCGTCGTTTGAACGCAATCTCACCTCTCTGCTCAAACATAGAATATCAATTCAATGGGCCATCAGACCATGAAATATTAGTTACAAGCGAAGAATATTGTGAAAATGTAGGATGTTCTGAAGGCAAATGGAATTACCTACCAAATGCATTACTGACGTTTGCGAATGCTACCACGTATACTTTTCAAAAAAGTGGACTGTATTATTATCTTTCGAAACAAGACCAATTCCTAGTTGGAAATTTTACAGTTAGCGATTGTCAAGGTGTTCCAGCGTACGATGGACAAGAAGATTGGGAAATACTTTACGAGAGCTTTTTAAATTCACCCGAGCAATTTTGGTGTAGCAATGCTGCATGTATAGGTGGCGATGTATCCATGTTGGCAAATTTAGATGGTACATCCGCGCGGTACAACTACGACTGTAACAAATTGTGTCCCGGAACGAACTTAACTACTAAGATACCGTGTAATGCCAGAGGGTATTGTTCCGCGGTAGGTTCGTGCGTTTGTGATCCAGCTAAAGTTATGAAGAACACCAATACAGCTACCGTATCCAAAATGCAGGTGATTCCCGGTATTGAGATCACCAAAGTGTCCGGTGGAGGATCTTCTTTGGAAAAAACTGGGTTTCGTGGTGACGATTGCTCCATTGTATGTCCGGGGTTTGATCCAATTCTGTCTGATATGAATACAATTTGTAGTGGACATGGCATATGCGATGCAGCTGGTCAATGTTCGTGTGAGTTGGGGTATATGGGTACCGAATGTCAATTTAAATGCCCGGGTTTTGAAGATGGGGATGACAATGTATGCAATGGTCATGGAACTTGCCAGTTTGCGTCATTCCAGTATATGGATAACATGTTTCCCGGAGTGGTGGAAAATTGTAGATACGATGCCTCCAAAGCAAATTGCATGTTGTATGCCGAATTGCAAAATGAAGAATTTACACATGAATCGAGACCAGCGAGTAAAGTCACGGAGTTTGGTGCGGTCACAACATTAACATTTGATTCTTCTAAATGTATAAATCAAATAAACCTCAGTGCAATTCCCAAGGACTGCTCCGATGTTCCCTCGACTGACAGTTCATGTGAAAACACAGATTGTGATATTGGTTTGATCACCTATACGAGAAACTGTACGAAATGTGGATGTACAGCGGGCGATGTAATACAACAAAATTGCGACATTTGTGGAAGTATCACTACGGAGAACGAGTTAAGATTTAACGTAACGGAAACGCCTGTCTTGTTTGAAAACGGAACTGCCATGATTCTACCGGATGGAACACCTGTCGTTACAACTAATATCACCACTTATAATGTAACCTACAGCGAATGTGGGAGGTGCTTGGTGTATTCGGACTGTGCCTTTTGTAAGACATGTTATGATACAGGGCCCGTTAACTGTCGTTGTAAGGCATGTGGTACTAGTATTTTACCACAGTCTGTCACTCTTCGGTTCAATAATATGGAACGCAATTTTAGTGTAATTGACGGAACTATTTTAACGAAGTCTATTTGCACCGATCAAATAGAAGTGGTATTTCCAAATGGCACCAACGCTACAATTAATGTATTTGAAGTCCCGTCTGAAAGCAATGGTATGTGCGTGTCACCGGGAAAATGGAGATTCTACAATGAGTCTGAAGAGAAGGTGTGCATCACAAAACAAGCTTCTTTGATGGACGATAAAATTCAATACTCAATATTGACGGGTATAAAAGAATACGCCGCTAACTGTTCTGAAGGTTTGTTTTACGATCTTTTGTCGAAGACATGTCAACCGGCTGCAAGGAAACCTATGATAAAGACTTGGTTTTATTCTGACATCGACACCATTTACGAAAACCGTATAGAAACGACATGCACCATGCAACCTAATAATAAATTAGAATGTGCAATATGTGACTGCTTTTCGGATACTACGGTTGGATACTGGGGCGATGTTCTATGCAACTCGTGTTTAAAGGGATTTGGGAATCAACAATGTTTAAAAGAGTGTCCCGGCGGTGTTTCAAACATGTGCAACGGCCAAGGATCTTGTATTTATGGATCTATATTAGAAACGGAAGTGTACCAACCAGCAGATTGTGTTTGTGCCGATACTTCCAAACCCGTAGAGGGCGTGTGCTTTCTCAGAGACACAATTTTTAATTTCAAATCAAATGAACCCATACCGGGCTATTCGTACAATACAGAAGAACGCGCTGAGCGTGAATGTTGTGAACTGGATGATGTATACAATATTGAAAATTACTGTAGAGGTATCTACTTCGACGGGGGGCAATACGTACTTATTTTGGGGTACATTTCAAATACAGAATTTACATACACGGAATATCGTGGAAAGGATCACGAACATCCGTATGTTATGGAATATTCTATACAAACACAGGACAATTACCAGCAAATTAGCCGTTCAGCTAGGAAAAACTGTTCCAAACTAGAAGATGTGTTCTATAATGGACGAGATCTTTGTTCGCATTACGATTCAGAAGATTGTAGTGAATGCGACGGTGAATTTACAGGTAAGGATTGTACAATTTTATGCCAAAAATGTTTGTTGGGTGGAACATGTGTAAATATGCCATCTGAAAACACAGATGCCTCCTGTATTTGCAGTGGTGCTATTTCTGGTCTTTGGGAATTTCAGTGCTGTCCAGTTGGCTTTAAAGTAACAAAAATGATAGACTGGAATGTGAAACCACAAAGTGAAACGAACAAGATAAAAATTACGAAGCAGTACGACTCGTTCACTTCGAACGAACTGGATGCAGCCTATTGGTGTGACCCATGTCCCGGTATAACGAATGCTTCGTGGTTAGACCCAGATGCATTTTTCGGGGTTTGTATGAATCAGGGCAAATGCGTTACCAATAGATTTACAATGGAAAACCAATGCCAATGCGAAGAGCCTTGGGCGGGTTTATCTTGTATGTGTCATTCGGACTACAATACACCATTTGTAAACGAGCAAACGCCGTATGGGTGTGGTGATGGTAAAAGGTGCATTGTCACAAATGAAGAATTCTTTATACCCGATTTGATACGAACAAGTTGGAGCAAAGAAACCTTTGGAGTAGGGTGTTTTAACAAACCGATAAATGGAACGACGAATGTTATAACAGATTTAAAATGCGTGGAGTACCCAAACCAACCAAAAAATACAGACGGAAAGCCTTACATTGAAGACTACTTGATGTCTTTTGATAACAATGCCGCATTCAACACATATCGACAGATGGTATTTAACAAGCTTATGGTAATCAGTAGGGAAGGGTACGCCGATTTTGGTAGGAAAAACAATATTTACACACATATGCATACTGGGAAGAACTGTAGGAATCCTACCGAGACGCACGACCTAGACAACACCCTGTGGGACGAAATGGTAGATCAATGTTCCATCCTTTGCGCGGAAACTAACTGTGAATTTTTTTCGATTATGCCATTCGAAGGATTGTGTGAATTGTTTCCCGAATGTCCCATAGTTATCAACAAAGACGATTCCTACATCTTCGAAATAGAAGAACGAGACATTCGAAAAAAATGCTCGGAACGGTTCCCGTGTCATATGGGAGAAGGACCGTGTACTCAAAATTCAGGTTGCGCCGGGTCGTTGGAATGCACCACGGAGGAGAATTCGTATTTTGATACCGCCAAAGTACCACCCAACTTTGGTTTTTGCTACCATCCAAATTTTAAGGGAATATCGTGTGTACTGAACAATACCGCAAAAGTAAGTGCTGACAGCCTCCCATATTCTGGAAGAATGATTTACGATGTAAATACAAACGAGTTCAAAGAAAATATCCTATTCGGAAGGTATACCCCCATAATCATGGACGCAAACGATAGAATAATTCTACAACCGGAAACATACCAGTGTCCAATTGGTTCGTACGCGGTTCCCGGGGTATTTACCGATTACGGTTTTGGAATGAATAGTTCACAGATGGTTGTATACAAAAGCGGCGCGTGTCTTGGAGTCGTCGGTGATAATAGATTGGTAATTCCTCGTAATGGCAAAGTGTATGGACCGAAAATTGACAGTTGGACTCCAGATGTTTGGAACCCGGGGTATTGTAGAGACGCCGAAGCCAGTACTGGTCAATGGAGCACAACCCTGCCCCTAGAAGACTGTGCAATACACTGTCAATATTATCCTTCGTTTTACCATTCGTACATCAACGACGTTTGTCAATGTAGGGCAGTATCGCATAGTGACTGTGTGGATTTTTATGCACCAAGCGATGGGTATACCGGTACCCTCAGAACCTATGATTTCTTCGACGCATATTTCACATTCCAGAATTTCTTGTCGGGGGATGAGAAGTTAGAATGTTACCGTCAGTGTAAAGAACATGGATACGATTATATCGCTTGGGAAATGCCAAATGCGGGTAGAAACTACGGGTATTGTTGGTGTACATTATCGGAAGAATCATGCCCAGCGGGAGGGTGGAGAAGAGAAGATTTTTTCAGAACGTATGAGTATAGTGTTGGAAATGAAAACACAAATACCTTTTGTTCGCAATGTCCCCATGGTCAATATTCAGACGGAAGACCACAAATCGAATGGGAACAGACGAACGACAATGCGAGATCTACCAACTGTGCCTATTTTTACAAGGACTGTGATAAATGTGGAGGTGAACGTCCGAATCGAACGTATACCGAGGATTGCGATATGTGTGGGGCGTTTGTAACGTACGGACAGTCTGAGAGATGTGGGGGGTGTAAAGTCCGACCAGTGTATCATTTTTACCCTGATTGGACTTACGAATCGGGCCAGCCGTATTACTGTAATCAAGCACTATGCAACCAGATATGTGGTGGAATTGACTATGGTGATGGCCATTTCTGTCCCCAGCTTATGCCAGATGGAAGCTGTCCCGGCGGAGGAGAGCAAGTAAATTATCAATCTCCGGCTTATAGCTATGAATTAACAGCCTCAGATAGCTATTTTAAATGGAGTTCATATGCTTGTACGATAAGTGTTTATGCACCAAAGCTAATAACTAAAGGCAGTGGTCCATATTTCGACGACTGGGATATGGAAGAATGTATTGAATATTGTTTTGCTCGTGACTATTTTGGATGGAGTTACGAACTGCGATACGTAAGTGATACTATGGAAATTAACGACGGAACCCAAACCGGCATCTCCAATAGGCAATGTTACTGTCATTTTAAAGGCGGAGCAAGTACGATTTCTTTTAGTTCAGCGGCCGATTTCTGTTCCCCAAATTATGACCTCCGGCATGACGTTTACCATTTTGATTACACGCAAACTTACATAGGTGAGAATAGAAGGGTGTTTTGCCAGCCATGGTATACTACATATGAAAGATACGACTGTAACTCGTGTTTTCATGAATCCGGGTGTAAAACCTGTCTAGGTCCCGACCCCACGAAACCAACCGTTTGCAATTCGTGCGAAGCCTGTGAAAATACAAGATGGTTCAAACCACCCTGCACGAAATGTCCGGATGGAACAACTTCCGATATTGGGTCGGACTCGGCGAACGATTGCTATACTTACCCATTGGATTATGTAATGCAAGAGCATACACCCTCCATCGATCAACCGGACGATACAAATTATTTCCTGAACACAATTTTCCTAGAACGCGGGGGTGCTACAAAATATCCCCTTGATAATTATTTCCGAAACACGATTACCGACGTGGACGAAGACGATTGGGTACATTGCTTTGATTTGGACGATACACACGAAGCGTGCGAAGAGTCGGAAGAAACAGAACGAATTCTATTGCAAGGAACATACTTTGAGGAAAGTACAGACTGTAATGTATGCGGGAAACACACAGAAAGTGTTACAACTTCGGTTGCGGAATGGATAGGGTGTAAACGATTTTCACAAAGTGTTCAGTATGGAACAAACGAAATGGGAATGTATGAAGTGTATAGAAGAAGCAATGTTCATACAATGGGGTACCAATGCGGAGATGAGGCTCCCAATTTTGATAATGAAGGATACAGCGGTTACTGTGGCTTTGATATATTACCGACTATGGCTAGCAATTCATACCAATCTGGTTTAGTAAGCAATTGGCAGACCAAACTGAACGAGGATCCAACTTTGGCAGATAGTTCCAAGCTTCGAACTTTACCCAATTATCCATCGGTTCAATCGGGTGGCAACTATCCAGACGATTGGGATCCTTTCCGTGCACGATGTCGAGCCTTTTACATGGGATATAACAATTTTGATTCGACTGATTCAGCCAGAAATTTTAATTTGGAAGAATTCCATCAATTTGATGATAGGTTCAAAGATACATGTGGAACTTACAATCAAACGTTCTACGGCGCCACCTGTTATTCATTTATGTATGGGCTGGGAGATATGTGGACTTCGAACGGATTCAATTGGGGTAGGACTTCCTCAATTTACATCGATGATATAACACAACTCCCCGGTGGGTTGGATTTTAGTGATTACACCACTACGTTTGACTTGGTATATGGGGACATCAATGTCACATGTGATGTATCACTTGAAGTGGAAAATAGAAGCGATGTACGAAGCTACCAAGTACCAACCTACAAATTTATCGGCGAGGGGTATTGTCCGGGAAAGGCAAATGAATCGAAGGGGACTTTAACGGTAGAGGAATGTTACCAGAGTTGTTCTACATGGGATTATTTCACCGTCGATAGTGTAAGTGATTGTACTTGTGGAAATACGGACAAACGGCATACCTGTGACGACTGGAATTCAACCGCCGGAATAAGTTCATACAGAAAGGTAGACTGTGGTGGACCAATTTTGTACCGCAATTTGGTCTGTGTAGATAAGAATGTACACATGTTGACCGATGTAGCTGCCACTACACTACAAGAATGCGCGGACAATTGCTTAACCGATTATGTTGTGTGGAATGGAACCAACTGTAGATGTCATAGTATAAGACACGTCTATACGGTTGATAATATAGTGGATGGAAAAGACGTCCCGGAATGCAACGAATGGGCTTATAAAGATAATTACAGCACATATCAATCCATTGATAGAACAAAATGTAGCGCTGGTCTTCCATATGTTGAATATATATTTAACACAACCATAAAGGAGTTAGAAAAAGAAAATATTACTGATGTTGTGCGCTCAAAGTATCCCAACCTCGAACTTGGAATTCGTATTAATTTGGAAGAATGCAAGGCATACGCACAGGCAAATGGGTATACCTTTGAATTTACAAGTGGTCAGTATCCTCCCGGGTGTTCGTTCGACACCAAGGTATACTGGAAAGATGCGGATGTCATAAAAATGTCAGATGGGTACTGTCTTGACGATTGGGCGTACCCAAGTACCGGAATAGCGGCCGGGTCCCCATTTAATGTAAACGATATGGCGGATGTAAGAAGCTGTTATGACCAGTGCGTATCACACGAATTCAAGCAAATTGCTATCTTGGGAGGATTTGACGTTCAGCAAACATGTTTGTGTGTTAGAGCACCGTGTGATAATATGCATACCACGGAAGCTACCTACCGCATGTTGGAATTACAGGACCCCGTGGCCCTGTTTGACGGGTATTGTGATGACGATTGGTCTTTACCAAATGGCGATTACATAATGGTAGATAGTATCATAGACATTATTACGTGTCTAAAGGCGTGTCCAGAAAACGCGTTCGTTTATGAAAGTGGACCAAATGAAGGCAAATGCATGTGCACAGGCGACTGTGAAAACATAGTATCAACTAGTGACGGAAAGTCGTACGCGTTGAAAACCATGCGAGAACCAAAGAAGTTATTCGATGGATACTGTGGTTCAAGATCATCCGTTCATATGACCATCGATCCGAGTTCACCACACGATATATGGAAATGTGGAGAAGTATGCAAATACAAGAACGAGTCTTTTACAAACCCATTGGTATACGACAATGGCGAATGTCGGTGTGCGTTTCATGTTAATTGTACAACGTACCAATATGACACTGGAACGTCACGTGTGTACGAACTTACCGATGTACAGTTTGCGGCACCTAAATGTACATATGGTTGCAATCTTGTCGATAAACTACGAGACGGGTATTGCGTAGATGATTTACAAATTACATTAGCAGAATGTAAAGCTTACGCCCAAACAAATAGCTTGACATTTGAATTTACAAATGATGTAACACGATCTCAAGGATGTTCACAAGAAAATGGAAAAATATTCTGGAGAGATTTGGGTATGAACTTGGAACACTATGGATATTGTGGCAATTCACAATTCCAAGCAAACATAAACACAGCCGATGCTTTCGAATATAGACAGTGTTACGAAGGGTGCAAAACCCATGGTTACAATAATATTGCAGTAAGTACCTCAGGCGAATGCAAATGTGTCGAATTATGTGCCGCCCCGGTGCCCGACAGTTATAGTCTAATAGATGCTGGTTATTGCGGTGACGATAGTAGCGATTACACTGGGATGTATTCGTTGGATCTTGAAGGGTGTTTTCAACAGTGTTTACAGTCGGAGTATGATTTCTTTATCCATCATACGACACAGTGTTACTGTGGTCATAGTAGGGAGAAAACAGATTGCTCCTCTTGGACCACTGCCACCTCGTATTCGTCGTATAGATTAAGCAAATTTGTTGAAAATGATGCAGATTACGCGTGGGCCACTTACTCCCCGGTTGATAATAACGATAAAGTAGAAAACATCGGGATGGAAGCGACCATAGTAAGTACCACATCGGGCGCATGTGAAACCCAACTACAAATTACACGTACAGAATGTATGGAATGGGCAAACAAGAACGGGTATGCATTTTCCGATACTACAAGCGCCAGCTATAATTTTGGATGTACATACGATCAAAATCATGTATATTTTAAAGATGAAAGTACATACGACCCGTACGTAAGGAAGGATGGATTTTGCAATGACGGTGGTGGTTGGGGACCTTACGCGGCAGCCGATGGTTCAAGAATAGATAACTATAAGAAAACAACGTGGGCAGATGTCGGTACAGGCTTTTGTTTTGGGGATTCATCGTATAAGGGTACGTACACCAATCAAGTATGTGCAAACGAGTGTACTGGCTATGAGGCGTTTACCGATAGCGTTGATTACGGACATCCAAGGTGCATATGTTTCAACACTCCAACGCAAAGTAGTTGTACTGGTCCTGCCCCTTGTTGTTCTGGTATGAATAAAGAATGGAGGACTACAACCGGTGATCAGGCGAATACATGGTCGTTGCAACTTTATTGGGAAACAAATCTATTTCAACTTTCCGATCTGTCACTCAGCGAGAAACAACGATGTCAAGACAAATGCACGGAACTTGGGTATAATGTGATGGTTATTCATGACCTTTTAACTGTTTCCAATTATTGGAGCGAAGTCCCTGTGTATCAATGTTTTTGTAACACGGAAACCGTAACCGATTGTGCAAGCAGCGCCGTAGCCGTATTCAGTACATATGAATATGAACCAGCCACCGAGGTGGACTATCCTTCTGGCGCTTACAAGGTTGATAGGTCAATTACCGATTCAGTACAAGTATCATCCTCGCCTTTTGACATTGCATATTGTAAGAAAATGTGCGAATACAGAGGATACGACAGAGTAGTATTTGAAAATAGCCCGGACCGCTGTTATTGTATAAATTCCGGGGGATGTGTGGGTACTTCACGTGATGCCGATGTTTACGAAACGACTTTGGCCAGTACACTAAATAACCCAATGGATGGAGACAAAGAAATTACATGCGGGGGTATTACCGCTCAATGTGTGGACAAAGTATCGGCGCAAGCAAATGCAATGGATTTTCTGGATTATAATCAATTGAAAGCGTTGATCGAGACTTGTACTACTTTTGTGTATAGAGACGGGATGTATGCTTGCTCGGACGTACAAACGTGTAATTCGGCTATTATAGATGTCGGCGAAACCTACACATTGCAAGATGGTGTTGCCAAAGAGTTTTCTTCATATGGGAGTAGCGCCGAAGTGATACACGACAAAGAAGTAAAGGAAACCTATTACACACTGTGGTTCGACGACCCTACAACCGGTTGGGAAATGGTGAATGTCACAGGGGAAGAATTGCTACAGAAAAATATGGAAACGGACGATGGTATAGCTCGATGGGCACTTCCTTGTGTAGCACAAACGGAATTTTATGATACTTCTCATGACCTAGATCATGCGTGGAAATATTATCATATGAATGGTGATAGTTTCGGTCAACAGGAATGGTGCGATGGGTATGTTGAACCTTCTACTGAAGAAATCAATCATTCAAATCGGGGGTACCCGGATCAATACGCTTCGACAATTATACAATCAACTCCTCCGGGTGGTCAATACTCACAAACATTAGGTCAGACCTACGCCGACACGGTTGCCAAAGTATTCTCTTCGACATCGCCTTCGGTGTGTACAGGTCCGCTTTTAAGTTTAAAATTGCCCGGTAAACGGTTCGGTAGAAGAGCAAAATGGGTAGCTCAAGGCACATATACATGCGGTTGTGTTACATGGAATTCTGGAACTAGCGCATGTAGAAGCCCCTTGGAACCTATATATTGTCCCAGTTATGGTGGTTACGTAGAATTCTACGAGGAGTATAAACTTGTAGACGCCAGAATGGGAGACCCGGACAGACCGGGAAGGTGTAAGCCTTCAAATGCCTTTTTCCAAAAAGTATTTCAGCGTGTATCCGAACAAAAAGGCTGTTCACCGACAACGTACTCAAAAGAGGTTATTTCCGTATTTCCAGCCAATGTAGAATGTACAAAAACGTACACCAATGTGTGTGATAGACCGATGGGTTGTAATCACTGCTATAAT
Source organism: Stramenopiles sp. TOSAG23-3 (assembly GCA_900128585.1). NCBI lineage: Eukaryota > Stramenopiles sp. TOSAG23-3. The sequence continues at coordinate 17,909 of LT642168.1, read as the reverse complement.
ACTGGCGTCTTATCGGAACCTCTTTTTTACGAGAGAGCATTAATGGTACCCTCCAATGGCAAATGTACCAAATGCAAGGGCTTTTTCCGATATGGCGACGGGTGTAGCACTTTGATTTCACGTGACTATAGCTACGAACGAGAAGATTGCCAACAGCTTTACTTTTTGGCAGGGTTACGCTACAAATATAGTGAAGCGCCACAGTACATGTTGTCAGAGGAAGAGTGCATAAGCGTTGCACCAAAAATAGGAAAACGGTTTGTGAATACGTCTGCAAATGATGCCCCAAAAGGTTGCCACTACAACGGGCACAATGTGTCCTACGGGTCGAAATACACGCTTCAGACTTCTGATTTTCCAACCACTCCTCTTACCGAGACCATATGTTTGAATTATTCGTTGGCAAATGGATACAGTTTCCAACTTACCACTTCCAATTCGGTCCCATTTGGTTGTTCAAAATGGGAGACCTCGATTTTTTACAAAGCGTTCAATTCGTCATTACCCAACGTGGCATGCGGTGCTATATTTAGTACTTCCAATGTCATGTGTGTGATTGAAAGAAACGCAAAATGTTCCTTCCAGTATGGTTGTATCGGTCAAGAAGGTGAATCCGACTATAGGTATTTGTACAACCCCCCCTCCCTTCCTCAAGCAGAGTTGATCCCAACTAGTAATGAGTGTGAAGAGTTTGCAGGTATTGTGGAGAAAGGCTTCCAGATGGTGAACGATACTACGAAGCCGTTCGGTTGTTACATGAATTTAGGATTTGTGCGATTTAATCTTGCCAACAGCACCGTTTTAACAATATATACGAACAGCCAGAAAATAAAACTATGGGAAGCCTCCACCATCAGTATATTGAAAAATGGGTATAAAAGCACATAATGCATAAATAAAATGAGATATATTCTATTATTTTTACTTACATTGGGATGTACATCGGGATATATGGCTTTCACTGGCCTTAATACCGAGATGATCAATGTGTATAATATGATAAAATCCGATGATGCGGCATGGGGGCAGACGTCACAGTACACAGAGTTTATGTTTGATCCATATATACTCGCATCACAAAATTGTTTTGATGACCACAATATGGAATATATGGAAAAATTGAGTGAAAAACAGGACGATTACCTAAACTATTTGAGAGATGTAAACAACACCCAGTTTATTTGCACGAGAAATTTAAATATAGTAAAATTCAAGGAGATTGAAAAATTCAAATATCGAGTAGTTCCAGAACTTGGACTTGTGTGGGGATATAAAAAGCACGTACGTTGTGGAGGTACCGATCTATCCAACTTTGTATTGAGGTGTATCGCGCTTGAGTATATTAAGGTATAAATACCTACCATCGTATAATAAATGTTTCTTGTGTATATGTTTCTATTAAGCCTTGCAAACGCCATGAACATTCACGACTGTGACGATGTAAGTATTAATAATATGGAACTGAAGGTATGCAAAGATCTGAAGGAATACGAGAGAGTAGACTTTACTGATTTTACAGGGGAAAATGTAGTGCGGTTAAAAGAGGGTAGAATATTCAGAAACCATGGACACTACGTGGCTCTATTTAAAGACAATACCCTATACGTTGGTAAAGAAATGTACGAGCTCTCCAATTGGGAAGAATTAAAAAATAACTTTAAATAACTATATATTATAGAATTATACTATGAAATGGAATTAAACTCAGTAGTACAATTTATCGTAAAAACACAAATGGGCCGTGGTTACTCGGGAATGGCAGCAGGTAGTGGCTGGTTCTACCAAGGCGAAGAAACTCAGAACAAACTTGTTATCGTGACCAATGCACATGTGGTCAACAACACAAAAGCTGTATTTATCCGTCTTCCAGCAGATCATAACACGGATATTCGGGTATTTCCTGTAGGAATCAGTACCGATCTGGACTTGGCGGTCTGTAAACTGGATGATAGCGGAGAAAAGATGGTACGAGAGATTTTATTGCAGAAGTATAATTCTGAAGAGGTACCAACCCTACAAATGGGCGATTCGGATGAGGTACATCCTAGTTCCTTTAAAAAATTAGGAGCTCCAAGAGTTATCGCACGTGGGTACCCAAGAGGAACGGAGTACCAGATGTTTACAGATGGACGTGTTAGTGGTATTAAACATGCTTTGGAACAAGAATACATCGTGACGACCGCTACCATCGAACCGGGGAACAGCGGCGGTCCATGTGTCACAGAAACCGGAAAAGTTATAGGTATCAACAGTATGAAAATGACGAATGCGACGGAAACAAACATTATCATTCCCTCCAACCGTATAAAAAAATTCTTGACAAAATTGTCTGACAACGATGATAATATGAAAGAAGTTCAGAATTTTATCGACCAACAGAAATCCCGACAGGAAGCCCTTCGTAATATTGTGATCGCACACCTCACAAAATTAAAAGAAGATGGCATTCAACTAGATGAAGTGAAAATGAACAATGCATGGGAGCAACACAATCTAGGCGGTTTCAAGAAGACGGATGGGCGAATTTCGAGGGTTTCCATCTCCGATTGGTATCAAAAACATGTTCTGCATAAAGAAGGGTCATACGCCCTGTTTAAAAAGGTAATGGAACACATTCATAACGACACTCCAGAAGAGGTTATTAAGATGCGAAAAGAAGGATTTCCTCAATTTCTAGGAGACTGTAAAGAGGCAGAAACAAACCCAATGCTTTTACCGAACACACCTGCACGACGTTTGCACATGCCACGTTTGGGCTTTCGTTTCAACAATGCCAATCCCGCGGCTCTCAAGCATTATAATTCAGAGTCAGGAATAATCATCCGTGATGTGGTTGATAAGAGCGTCTTTAGTAAAATGGGGCTTCAGCGTTTTGATTTCTTAACACACATAATTGTGGACGAACGTGAAATGGCCATTGACAATTATGGAGAAGTATGGCACGACGAATTGAATGTGTCCTTACCAATTCGAGATATTATTCATCGTCAGCCATTTGGAAAAGAGATTAAATTTAGCTATATGCGCGACGGTGCTAAAGGCGAGAGCAAAGCCTATAAATATGACATATTGGCCGAAAACGATAAACCATCGGTGCGATTGTTAGAAACATTAAACGATACAAAGCACGCGAAGGAAGTCATGCAATTGTCAAATGGTCTGATTATTAAATCACTTCGTTTGGACGATGCCATGAGCATGGGCTTACGTGAATATATGCAAGAGCATAGACAAAACGATTATAGGGTTGTTGTATGTGAAATTTTACCGGGGTCGGATGCGTTCCACACGCGTAATTTTCGCGTCGGTACCGTATTGGCAAAGATCGATGGAGAGAAAACGGGTAACACATGGGTGGAAGTGTGCCAACAGATGAAGGAAGCCTTTCAAAAGGACACGTTTGTGATAGAGAGTACAAAGGGGAGAATCATGTTTGCTTCTAAATAAATACATATAAATATGATAATTGTTTTTATTAATGAATTATACGGAACAATGTACTCGTCTTATGGATATGTTAGAGTTTACAAACAATCCAAATTTGGTCCGTGATTTCTATGTCCAATTGCAAGATGTTTTGTCCCTCGATAAAGGTATGATTTTGTGTGCGTTGGATGGTAGATGCCACGAAGCCCCCGTTTGGATACAACAAGTAACCAAAACAGACGTACGCAATATCATACTGTTTTTGATGTGGAAGGAATTTCAAACTGTCATTGACGCAAAGGAAGACGTATACAATGATGAATCTTCTCTAGGCACAAACATAGAATCATTGTACACGTATATAGAAACACAATATTACGTACATCAAATAGATGATTTAAGATACAAGAAAAAAACAAATCCTATTTTATTTACAGAATGGGTCAAAACTATGATTGATAAGAAAGGGATTCATGATGCTATAGAGCAGCTAATGCCATAATCTTTTTCCACATGGACAATACTTTCACTTTTTGAAGTCCGTATGGGTTAAACATTCTGTCACAATTGCCACCGGAGCCAAAGATTTCAAAGGTGTACGCCTCTTCTACCCCAATTTCAATGGCATAGTCTACACTTGTGCCAAAAGCCTTGTACGAACTTGTCTTGGCCGCTGGTCCAACGTTGCATTGTGGACAATGCTGTTTAAACAATTGCAATTGCTTGTTCATACGATTGTAATTCGGTACGTGGTCTGTACGGCTATCCCAAGGCATATACAGACTGAATTCGCCCGAATGTATGTTTACATACCTTTTTGCACCCTTTAAAAGATTGCTTATCAAGATAGATTCTTTTTCTGACAACGGGTGTTTTCCTTCATACTCCTGAGACCCCGAAGCGTAATGACGCTTGTATCTCGTGGGAAAATTACGGTTTGTATCGACGCCCATTCGATTTTTGCGCAAACATCTTTTTCCACGTTCCACCATTTTTCTACCCCATACGTTTAATATCGGAACAACAGTAATCCGTCTAGTTGGTTTACTGTGTCTGAACGCCTGTATACTTTTCAGTGCCAACTCGCCGGTAATTTTTTCACGTGCGTGCTCGTTGTATGACCATACAATATCTCGTGGCAAATGTGCATTCCAATCGACGACCATAATGTCCTTATGCATTGTGCAGGTCAATTGAGCAACCGTATCACATTCATGTTGAATTTTTTGGAAAATTTCATCTGTAGTGTGATAAGCGTGTGATAATGTGATTAATAGGAACCAAATTAGCATTTTTATGTAGAATAAGAAATTATATACTATTAATTTACAAATTTTCCAAGGAATATATCCATCTTGGCAATGGTTTTATCGGCATCGTCCAACGTGTGAACACTTTTGTTAAATATATTCAACGGTATTTGTTGCGATATATTCAGTATAGAAGATACTACATTATGAACTTCTGCATCGTTCATCTTACCTAAAATTCCCATTGTCTTGTCCAAAATATTTATTAATGTCGTTGTAGTTCTGTTGTTCATGAACTCCTTTAATGTTTCCATCGGGTCCAGAGCCTTATGAACCAAACGTTTTAGATCACCAAACATATTAGAGTTGTTATTTTCTGCTAAAACATGTGCTTGTTGCATTATTTCTCTAAGTTTTGAAGTTGCCTCATTCGCGTTTCTCGACATGTTTTGAATGGGAACATCTTTCAACATATTTACCTTTTCCACTATCATTCGCCCATCCACCCTTGACATGGCGTCAATCGTATCCTTGTTGTGTACATATACCATCACACCTGTCCCTATAGGAAACAACATCACCATCAATTGAAAGGTTAGTAAAATGACCACGCACAAGGTCAATCGTTCTAAATGTTTCATTTATAATAAGGTTGCAGCTATTTATACTATTTACATTTCCATCTCGAATACTCCTGTCATATTGTATAGCATGGAATGGGCCATATCGGAGATAGACGATTTCCAAGAATTTGAATTGCTGTTTACCGATTTGACAATGGCAACTCGAACTTCTTCATAACTGGCAGTGGGCATCAATCGCTTGTCTACATGACATTGTAGTTTTTGTAATTCTCCATGATATGGAAGAATTGGTGGATCGCAAATGCACAAATATCTTAATAATGCGTACCAGAAATACGTATGTGTCTTAATAGAATGGAATGCTTTGGAACAGAAAAGTTTCATCTCCTCAAATTCTTCTGAGTTGTAACCACCTAACATATCTACCATCCCGGCTGTTATTTTCATTTCCGTACTCTCTATTTTTGGATCTCTGCCCAATAAGTAGTTGAAGTCAATATGTGCCAATGTTGCAGTCTCCCCACATACAAGTATATTGTGCAAATTACGATCGCCCAGTCCTAACATGTACCCTAATAGACAATTGGATGCACACGAACGGACGAAGGCTTTCCGCAATTGGTTAGAAGCTTTGTTCTTGTTATGTTCGATGATGTAATTTTGAATGCTGCTACTTTTATTTATTTCGTATACTGTTTTTGTGTTGGGTAGCATTTCAATCCAACCACGAACAGTACTTAATGGAAACACGTGATACTTATGAAAGAACAAGTCTTTGTTTATTGATTCAAGAATGGTCATAATATTAACAACCAGACGGTCCGTACGGATGTCGTCCATTTTTTGCAATATCTCAATTCGTCCACGTGAGGTTATTATTGGAATTACATGAGGCTTCGTGTAGCTGTTCAATTCTCGGATTCCATCGTGTTCGATACTGCGTATCATCGTTTCGGGGTCATATGGTAGTCGAACATTTGATATCTGTATTTTTAATTCTTTCAGTTTCAATGGGTTTTCAAACAAGGTGTACAGTTTATGCGACGCGTGGATAGATTCACATACACTGCTTGTCAATATACTTAGCAAACGTGTTTGAATCGACAAATAATAGGATCCAGTTCGTAGCATTTCGCATTCAAAATATATTCGATACGCAACATTCATGTTTGTCACTGCTCTCGGCAGTATATTGTTATTGATTAAACGCTGGGCTGCTGGTGTTTTAACTATCTGTAATAACCATGGAAGAAGTAGTAAAAGCCAACTATCCGATAGTTCATTTATGCAAGTTCCTATCCATGATTCTATTTCAGGATAAGCCAAAAGAGAAGCAGTCTGTTGACTGTAAAGCAACTCAATAATATCAAATGGACCCAATTTGTCATTGCAGATATCACAGTACAAATTTGAACATGATTGCTGCTTCATAGAACATTTAAATTCCCTCGCATACACAGACAAGTCGCTGATCCCAACTAATCCTCGTAATACTTTGACCATCAGTCGAGAGTGGCCAATGAATTCTTTCCAATGACTGTGTAACAACCGACGTTCTAACCCACTCCACTTTTGGTACCCAGTTTTGTATTGAATTGCCTTGAACATCCCTATCACGCTTCTTGTGGCCATATTCCATTGTTTATCTATGTATAGCATGACCTCCAGTTCCTTTATAGTCAATGGGAGTAGAGATAGTATATAGATATAATGTTTGCCCTTTTTCTTTTCCAGAATTAGCATATTACAGGAATAGCAGACACGGAGCGGACCTCTATAACTATAGTTATTTGACCCATAAATTTTATGTATGAATGAGGGAATGGACGAATTGTAATTGGAGCAGGTAGAACAAAATATTTTTCCACATGCTCTGCAATGATGCTTTCTTGCAAGTATGCTAAATGGCTGGTCACAACGGTAACATTTCTCCGTTTCATCGTCTGGGGTCCAAGATGGAACAAAGTCCGGAGGAATATTCATATGTATAAATATAAGATCTATTTATACAAAATGAAAATTATGCTGATAGGAGACAAGAGTGTAGGAAAAACTCTACTAATACGACATCTCTTGAGGTGTTCTTACACTATTCCAACCATTGGATTCGAAGTTGTACATACGCCACATCTTGAAATATATGATACATCGGGGGACACAAAGTACCAGAAATACATCTCCCGGTTTTATCCACTAATAAAACATTTTGTGCTTGTCTACAAAGATCTAAAAACGGTGTACAAATATGAGCACTTACAAAAGTATGCAGCCGAATGGACACTTGTACATAACTCTGAGCAGATAGACGGCGGTAAAGAATACGCATTGACACATAACATGAATTTTATACGCTCGAATTTAACCTTTACACCCAATGCAAAGGACACTTTAAACCGTGTACAAGCACACAAAGGATGGCGATACTGTTGGTTTTATTAAAGTATATAAGGAAATATAAAATAATATAAATGATAGTAGCTCTCTTCCTATTTATTGGGTTGCTGTTCACATCTTTGGTGGTAACGTACATCCTTTCCTCTGTACTGGAGTCGGATAAATTAAATGGTGAACCAGCTCTGGACGCCATAATTCAGACCAATATCGCTTTGATGGTGACCAGTACAGTGGATTTATTTGGTGATATAACATCCATTGTGGTCGGGAAATCGCTGGTTTTCTTTAGTGGGATACCATCTCAAGCCTTAAACTTGATTCGATTTGGGGCTGTGGTCGGCGTAGCATACACATTTCACGAAGGATATACACATTTTCTTGAGGGTGGAGATACGATATTTCGTACCATACTAGGACCCTTCTTCCAAGATGTCTTGTTCAGTGTTATGCAAATTGTTCGTCTCTTTTACGATGCCTTAGTGCCACTGTACAATTACTACTCCACTATGTCTGGACAGTTGACATCGGGTAGTATTGCAATTGCGATCAAATGTGATATGACGACGGTAGTTGAAACTTTAAAGTATATATTGTTCACCTTCATATCACTGTTCAAGTCCATATCGGAATTTGCAGGGGATAAAACCCTAGAAAACAATCTACTGGTAAACGAATGGAATATTACACAAACTATATCAAATGCACAGATGGTAGTCAGCAATCAGAAACATATAGCATCGTGTATTTGCGATGGATTGACCGATGTTTTTGATCTAGCTTTCATTGTTGTGGGTACACCACACTTGCCTAGAGCTTTAAATCACGCTTTCAATATACCCATTGCTCTGATACAAGAAGTCATACAGATTTTGCCGCCCTACAGTAAATTCCCTCTCTTTACCAGACTCGTTTACCATGCTGGTTCTACTGTCTTAGAGACCGCAAATTTTGTAGATCGAGTGGGAATTACTTTACTGACAAAAATAATTCAGTTGTTCATTCCAGATTTTAAACTTGTCGGAATTCCGGAACAGTTTATTTTTGCCACACAGACTCGTCTTAGTCTGGCAATAGTGGAAGCTCTACATGTTTTGTATCGTGTGTCGGTTCATATTCTTGTCCCAATTCCGAAGTTTCTATTTAACGCAGATTATATGATGAAGGCCATGGATTTTGAGAAGGCTCTTCTACATCTTGAGCTATGGAATTATGGAAATGCAAACATGCTCCATTGGACAGGTATTGTATCTAGTAAAATTGTAAAGGGTGCATTAAGTAACATGGTCACTGGGGACGATAAATTCGTATTGGAAGGAGTTCCAGAACATGTAAAATTGGACTGTACAAAAGTTTCTAACAAGGGATACATTAAAGGACCATGTGCAATTTATTATTTTAATCAAATATGGATAAACATGGCAATGATTGCGAACAAGCTAATCGGAGAAGTCCTATGGAAAAGTATATTCTACCAAGAACAAAATTTGTGGTTAACCTTACAGCGGTATGATGGAATGATGATACCAAGAACTACCGAGTATTCGTGCGAGTATAGAAGGGATCATATGAATTGGGACGTAACCCGTGGAGAATGTTTGTGTGACAAACCAATTGGGAACTTTCCTCTAAAAATAACGGCCGAAAATCCATTTGGAGACAACCAGTTGTACAAGCCATATTGTGGACAACCAACTTTACAGGCACACGTATGGGACCCCATGATAATGTCGTTTCGGATGGCTTTCGAAGGATCTCTTATTGATGCTTGGTATTTCCCGTTGAAGGTTGAATTTATGGTCATCATTGAATATACCAGACTAGTAGTACGTACAATTCTGGCCGTGCCTGATATCATACTAGGCAGGTATTTTGATATTCCCTTGAATTGTGGGTGGGGGACAGGCGAATTTGACGATTGTTTTGTGAGACGACACCAACGAAACCAAGTGAATTATTGCACGGAAGAAAATAGACAAGGTTGCACTTGTAACCCATCTTTACCACTGGAATGGAATAGCACATGTCAATGTATTTACTACTACCCAGATCCTGAGCAGGAAGTGACACAAACAGGCTTTAAAAACCCTTTGCTAGAACACTTATACAGTGCACAACACCATTGGTGCGGATCCTACCATTTTGAAAATTTCTTTAAATTGGCAGATGAAGTGGCATACCTCATAGACAATATTATTTCACAATTTGCACCCGGATATAACTCAGAAAACAACCACTATTGCGAAAGTAAGGCATATAAAATGCTAGCAACAGATGTTTTACAATATGGACAAGACGAATGGAATGACGATCTCCTAGGAAATATAGATGGGGAATCATACCAATACACAAAAGAATCATGTCAATTGTACGGGTCCTACGATGTTATTTGCTCTGCTAGTATGACCTTACGGACCGCGACCTTCTTAGTCACACAACAATTACGAGCAATGGTAATGACCGCAATTGGGTTTTTAACACTGGATGTTCAAAATTTTAAACTCGATTTTTCCGAACGATTATGTGATTTACAACGCACGGCAGCCGGGGCATCTGCTACGATAGCGGCGATGTTTCCCGTTGGTATTGTAGGTCCCGGTGTTCAGCAAGGTCTGGCTAGAATGATGTACAGTTCTTTGGACACTACCATTGTTCTGTTTCGTTTCTTCAATAACTTTTTGCTATGGTTTTCAGACATTATTCGTGGAGCAGCGGTTGGGAGAGATGCTGAAAAACCTACCTTTGAATTAATCATCAATCAATTAAATTTATGGATAGATTGGTTAAGGCGGGTGTTTCAGGCATTTGGAACCTTTATGGACGGACTTCACCGTGGAGCTGGGAAATTCTTTTTTACACTCGACAGAATTCTTAAAATATTCAAAGGAATCATGTCGCAAGCGGTTTTGGAGTTGTTTGCTTTAATAGGTAAAGTGGTGGGAGGCATAGTAGAATTGTTTTCAGCCGGAGGTGTCATTGGTGGCTTTTTTGTGGATTTATGGACTCTCATTACTAAGTTCTTCAACATGTTACTCATGCAAATGTCAAAGTTATGGTCTTTAATTGAAAAGGCGTTGGAACCTCTCATGAAAGTCATAAGAGGTATTGGCGGCGCCTTTAAAAGCATTTGTAATGTCATTGAAAATACAATTAACGCGATACCCGGGGTAAATGTTGATATAGGTTGCAACCGGTTAAGATCTTCTGGAGTTGAGGGCGAATTTGGACATGCATTCTGGGCTGCTCCGGACACTCCTCTTCACATAGCGGAATCCATAAACTGGGATGGTGAATCAAGATGCGATTTGATAATTCATTTATACAAAAATCATACATGGAATCAACTACGCCCACTAGAACAAGTAGAAATATCTGAGTGTTTAGAGCAGAGGTACATAGCAGACCATATTGCAAATGTGACCGAATTGCCAGTCCCTAGAGATATTCTCTACAATTGGAAACGTAAATACATTATGGGATACGATATTGGAAATGCTGTCTTTATCTACTCACGACATGTCTTTGGGGGATTGACCTCATCGCAAATGATCAGGGAAATGAAACACGACCATGTGAATCTCGATTTATATTTACCTGTGTTGCACCGGGTGAAATCATTTTTCTTCAGTACATTCACTATGAAAAATGTTGATTTCTTTGTACACAAAGCTTTTCAAGAATACCCCAATGTACTACACGGAGACACCGGTGTAAGTAATATGTATCGATTTTACATCCATTCCACAAAATTTATAAAGGACGCTCAGCCACATGTCATGCAATTGGGGGACCAATTCAAAATCATGAGAAGTGCCTTCAAAATATCCCCAAAGTTAAGAAACATGCACGATTTTAATTTAAGAAAACATCTGACAAAGTTGCATTCGCATTATGAACTGCTTCCACCATTGTTTCATAAATTGTCCAGAAATAAACCAATGACCATCTCAAAAATTAAAGCAAGACAATTTGTTAGCCCAGTATTAGGTGCAGCCGGATTTTTGCAAGCAGCTGGACTTAATTCAGACATTAATCCATGTCATGAGCAGGAAGACTCCTTCGTTTGTATCAATTGTGTCATAATAGATAATTTTGTCAATGTAGCAATACGTGAAGGAATACGCATGGCTAATTATTATGACAATACATTTGCCAAAGTCGTTGTCCCTTCCTTTGTATATTACTTTGAAAAACAAGAAAAGAGGGCGAAGGCATACAGAGAAGATATGGCAAATATTATACAACAGTCAATGGAAAAGGCGTTTGAAAACATTACCGAGCCGCTGCGGAACAGCTTCAATGCCACAAATCAGTTGTCGCCCGGGAAACTGGCCCTAAAAGATTGGGAATACCTGTTTACAAACTGGGCCGTACGGAATGATAGGGACCCACTTGAAATTGCATCACAGTTTTTAAGCACCGTAGATGACACCTATGTACCATTCACGGCGCATGGGTTAGGATACATTATTACCTATCCATTCGTAGAATCATGCAGCATGGAAGTTATCTATTGTAGCACCAGTACAACTCAAGAGCGGCTATCTTACATTTCAGCACAATGGGGTTACCAACTAGCCTTTTGGGGTGGGTTGTATGGCTTTCAACAGTATACACAAACCCCGGTTTTTACGATGCTCAGTGCATCGCCGAATAGTTTGATATTGTTTGTCGCAATATACATGTACAGCGTATATGGATTTCTATATACTTGTCTACCAAATATTCCAAATTGTTTAATAGACGACTTGTTTGCGTGGACGCACGATGTTGCATACCCTCAGTGCTTTTGTCAGTATTATCCCGGTTTGGCCACAGATTGCTCCCCGGAGACCTGCTTTTTGGCCAGTCAAAGCACACAGTTTGCTACTTGTTCTACACAGGTACCACTCTCCGAAACAATGGGGTATTTCTGGAGCCCAATCTTTTGGTTTCGAAAAGAATTTCCTACCGAATTCCTATGGCTGTATAGAACTGCTCCTTTTAGCTGGATGTTAAGAAATTTTGAATCCATTAGAGACATTGCCAAGCGATTGATCGAAGAAGTTCCCATCACACTCTCCGAAATAGATTGTTTAGGGTTGAGATACACCGATTTAGTATTTATCGGAATATTTGTCTACGTAGTTTCCTTTGCATTAAGCATCATATTGCCGGTTGGATTTAAGTTGATGGTACATCTTATTAAGATGACAGTTATGTTGCTCAGTACTATTTTTGCGATTGGGGTCGCTACAGAAGTTAATACAGTAAAAATTGATTAAAGCTTTAAGTTAAATTTTTGGATTATTTCCTCATCTGAATCCGTATCGTCCCACCAACCACTTAGCGATGATTCTTTTCGACCCAAGAATTCTAATTCGTGTGGTTCAAATTCTTCCTGATACCGTGGTAATTCCACACTAATCATACCCTTATAAAAAGTTTCGACAATGGCTGTCTTACCGTCGTCTTCATCCCCATCTTTAACAATTTTTACCCTATCACCCACTAAAATAAGTTCCCCGTTCCCGTAGTTCCGTACGTACATCAAAGGTTCAAACACCCTCAAAAATTTAGTGAATCCCATTTGCACCCATTGACCGTCGATGTTTAAATTGATCAGATAACTGCCAAATTGACCCTCTACTTTAGCCATACGCTTACCATATCCATCATACCACGTCGCCCCTTCTTCGGGATCCGCAATATCCTTTGTGTCCGCTGACCGATAGAAGGTGTACCGTTCCAAAAACTTATCTTTTTCCCATACCATATTATTTATGTGTAGGCCTACATGTACATATGTACCATCGACTTTGGAAATTGGAAGTTTATCTCCATCCGAGTTGCACCAGATATCACCTTTTCTTACCGGTGGACGATTTAGCTTTGTTCCCTTCTTCAGAAATTCAAGTAACGACATTCCATGCCCCTTGTATATCGAATTGTCCAAAGATGTAATCGTCACTACGTCCCCTACGTCGTTTACTCGTACAATTTCGTAACCTTCTTTACCAAAATTCCACAAATCATTGTCCCGAACAGGTCCACCGTAAGTATATGTTTTGTAAAAACTATCTTCTCCATATATTACACTAAGCCCATTTCTCGAAAAATAAACGTTGTCATGTTCAAACAATTGCACTTGAACCACATCTTCAGAATCGAACCACCAATCTCCTTCTTCGATCTTAGAGTATTCCGCAAATTCAAATATTCTAAGAAACTTGTCTGTCTTTTCGGCATATATATCGTACGGTTCGTAGGCCGCTTGGTTGTACGCATTCTCGTATACATAATCGACGTAGGAGTCAACGACGTTCACGATTCTTATCGCTTTAATACCTTCGGTCCACAGTGTACCCCGTTGTAAAGTGGAGGGTATTTTTGGAGGCACTACACGCCGTAGACTATACCATAAATGGGTTGTATCAAAGAAAGTCAAGAAGGCTCCTACTTTCTCCTCGTAAGTTTCGTTGCCGACATGGTGATACGTTTTCATGAATTCGTACACGGTCACAATGAATGGATGGTTAACCTTACACACTGCATTTAACCATGTTTGTATTTTTCTTTTATCTCCCGCATCTCGCCGTAGCGTTTTACCAAGCACATTCATTGCCTTTTTCAAGTAGGGTATATTAGACCTTAACAATATTGTGTAATTTACCATGTCAGCATACACATGATGTACCTTGACCCTTACACCATCGGATGACCATACACTGCCCGGTACTGGTTTACGAATGAATTCATATGGTTTACGAATGAATTCATACAGTATGTTCTGCAATTTTATATCGTTCTCTTTATTTGGTGGGGAATTCTCACGCCGGATGATGAGATTATGATATTGTCCTAAGGCGAATTTATCGTAATAATCAATTGAAAACATCCACATGTTCATCAACACTCTCATGTACTCTTTCGGGGCACCCTTGTCTTCTTTCCATCCAGAAAGCATTTCACCGTACCCCCGGAATTCAAAATGCCAGTCCTCGTTCGGCTTTATACCCCGAGAAGGTAACTCGTTAAACATTTCATATTTATCAATTACTTTCTCAGAAGACGATTCTGCATAAGTGTTCTTGTGTCGGTTTTGAAAACGATAAAATCGAGCAAGACAATACGGCTGGTAGTAGGTAAGCCATATGTATCGCATCAGGACGTTAAAGTGAGGATACTTTTTTTTGGTGATGCCTATGCGAGACATATGAACATGGGTTCCACAGGTAACCAACTCCCCGTCGGTGTCACACGGGTAAGCGTTGTTCATTATCTCTTTCGTGTCATTTCCTATCTTCGTCTTACCGTCCATGATATTCACGATGGGAAAAGGGGTTTCGGTTATGTATTCCACCGATGCGAGGCCATCTGAACATTCAATGGACACGTCCTCTTTCGCTACATACTCTGAGCCTTCAGGTGGATCATAAAGTTTAACACAAGTCTCTATCTCTATGCCTCCGACGGTTTTCTTATCGTACCTCTTGCTAGTATTAAATAAGTTATCCATTTCTATAGTTTTATTATGTATTTATACCGTTAAGGAATTAAAACCGTTTAAAGCTATTTCTTTTATATAAAATTATCCTATCATAAGGGACATTTAACATACGACCACGACTATCCATAATAGTTATAAATAAACGCCCCGATGATATGACACTGTATATTTGTTTTGACCAAATGGGGAATGGGTGAATCATCAATTGGACCTTATCGCCCCTTAAAATGCACATACCCTCCTTCGCTGCATCCACCCAATTGCGATAAAACAACTTACGGCGCTTGAACGGACGGAACATTACTATAAATACCACATATATATATATTGATGTCCTGTAGAATCTGCCTTGAAGAAACCGGACCCTTCATACATCCATGCGATTGTAAAGGCAGTGCAGGCTTTGTACACCAGAAATGCTTGAACCGATGGATTGAAGAATCCAATCTAGACCATTGCGAAATATGCAAAAGGGAGTATCAAAAACATGAAGTATGTACTTACAACCCCAAACGCTGTTGCAACCATTGGTGCTCCTACAAAATCACACACGGCGAAGAAATTAGGAAATATACACTTGGACTATCATTACTTGCATGCGTATCACTCATATTTGTTGAAATAGAACAACTCGCACTAGCATCCTGTATATCCACGCTTTTATCCGCCATTGGACTCATATATTACTCCATGAAGTATTACAAAGACGCAGGGAATGCAGCATTCATGTGGAAATTGGCGTTTTCGGCACCATACACCATCAGTATACTCATTTTTTACTTTTCCAACGAGGACCATTGCGCATACGCTTGCGTTACCATTCACAGCGCATGCGACTCCACCTGTCCAATATTTTCCGCATATCAACACAGAAACGAATTCTTATTCAGCCTGTGGCTCTACGATATAGCCATACTGGGTACCATTGGCATACTTCGAACGGTACTAACAGCATTTTTACATTGCAAAACCATACAATTTAAAGACATCACCGAAGAGGAACGTTCACTTCTAAAAACGGAACCGTAGGTCGCGAAAATAAGTCTCTTCCACATCAGACTCAATTTCTTCAGACTCCACATCAGACTCCTCTTCAATCCCAATGGGATTCCCGGGAATAGAATCCAACCCCTCTTCTAAACCAAGGTCATCAACTTTTTCATCTATACGAATCGTATTTATCGCATTTGGTATCGGCTCCGCCACAGCCACTGGTGTGTAAAATAACATTTTGTTTGTGTCCGCCCCCAACATAATTAAACAAAGTACAATGATAATTAGATAGCATCCCGTTTGTATTAGCGAGGCGTAAGCAGCCATACGGTTAATATCGTAACGCTCATTGCATTCCGAGTCACACGCCCAATACCAGCAGTCGTGGTACAGGACCATTTCTTCCGCACTGTCAATGTCAATGGCATCACCGGAATCGGTTCTAGCAGATAAGTACGCATCGTAAATGGCCTGTTGGTTGTCTTTTCCATACGTTGCTTCCTTAGACCAATCGACCCCAGCTCCTACATCCCACACAAGAGACGATTCGGCAAAATTGTTAAAAACACAGCCTGTAGAATACTCTTCACGATACTTTGTTAATGGACAAAAATCAGATTTACACAAGCCGTCGAACATAGTCAATATTCCAGTTTCTGACAGTCGATAGGTGCTTATAATTACAGAACCAATTATAATTAGAGAGTAGTAGAACATGGAAAAACGCAATGGATTCTTTTCCAACTTGATTTCTATGTACGGCACTGTTGTTACAAGAACCAAGAGCAATACTGATAGAGAGAAAAACAATTCAATCCATGTTAAAACAATTGGCCAATTTATTTGATCGATGACTCCACTCCAATCCTCTGAAAATGGATTCAATGAGAAGGCAGTTAACACATACACATTAAATCCCAAATGGGCTACAGAAAATACACTTCCTACTATGAGTATTACTAATGGGTTCATTCTAAACTAATTTGATTAATTTAATATACTTCTCTTATACTGTTTTTAAAGTCACACTTGTACGCGGTTTGTCCAGAATACGCCAATCACAATGGCAACACTGTATGCTACTGTTAGCATTGATCGTTGTTTCTTTCCCACATCTTGAACACTCGTACGCGACAGAGCCTTCGGTTACTTCAATGGCTACAGCGGTTTTCTTTTGCTCTGGTGCACTTACCGGTACCTGTTTTAAACGATAATAAGCAAGACCGTCCATTAAATTATATTTATCACTGGAAGAACAATATATACATCACTCGACACATTCGTTCACTTTCTTTTTCATCGACCTCCAGATTCAGCTTACGCTGTAGTTCATTATTTTCTTTCACACATTGGTCAAAGGTCATGTAGGAATATTTAAACATTTTATTATTTTGAAGATGTGTATATATACTCCCAAATGGGATTTCCCAAATGGGATTTCCCAAATGGGATTTCCCAAATGGGATTTCCCAAATGGGACAATATTTTTGTTGTAGCGACATCCAAATCGAACACCACACACCATAGCCTAAAATTTTTTGTAAAAAAACAACATCCATTTGCCTGCTATTACACACTACCTACTGTGATCATATACTATTTTACTCGCTATTGCCATGCTAAAATTTGTTGTAGCCAACATCAATTTATACATAGGCAGAGCAGCAAACCATTTTGCTCTAACAGGCAATAACAAGAACACCCTAGCCTCGACGGACGGGAGCGTACTATAGACTAAAACGTGACCTACACAGCATTGCACCACACAGCATGGAG
>LT642167.1:17764-47020 GCA_900128585.1 Stramenopiles sp. TOSAG23-3 | reverse complement strand
AGGGCGAAGGGGGCGTTTGTTGTTGTTGATGTTTAAGGAATTTGGTAAAATCACTTTTCAATTTTTTAAACAAAAGAAGGAGCGAAGAAAATCGAGGAGGAGGGCGGGCGATGCGAGATGCGATGATGCGAGGCGAAAAGAATTCTTTCAAAAAAAGATAAATTGAAGAAGTAAATAACCATAAATTTAGATGTGCTGTAAAACAGCATTTAAAAAAAATATAGTAGCATTTATACTATACGGCACTTTCGGAATGAAGAACAAACCATCTTTTTATTTGCACGGAAACAAAATACACGTATATCGATGCCAAGCGAAAGAAAGGCGTTCAGGAACGATAGACTTGTTGTATGGAAGCCACGGGTTTCCTGCAAATAGGGCACTTAGCACCTGTGGGATGCTTTCTCATAAATTTTTTGCCGCAGTCTATACACAAAGAGAAATGGCCGCAAGGCAAGATTACAGCGTTTATCTTCTCGACAAAACATATCTTGCAAGTGTCGGAGTCTTCCTGGCTGACGCTGCTTTCCCCTATCATTAAAGCGCGAAAATCTGCTTTTTCAAATCCCATTGATTTGACCGTCTTCCAGTGTTCTTCGTCATCAACTTCGTGTTTTTTTCTGAAATTGGCCAGGGCGAGTTGGTCGCTCGCATTCAATTGCCGTCCCGATGACAGCATACCCGCCAAAAACATTTCATACTTAGCAAGCTTCAAGTTAACGTGGGGGTCCCCTCCTCCAATTTTAACAGGTCTGCCGACTTCTTTCTTTGCAGAGCCTTCGTTTTTCACAGAATTCCCATTCGCAAGAACAAAAAAGTCTCGCTCTTTGCTCAGCTGTATTATGCCCTTGGCATACCGTCCTTCAATCTTCCACTTCGGGCGTGATGGGTCGGCGTCTGGTCCCTGCGCCGGGGGTCTTTCCCGTAGAAAGCCTGAATATACAAGTTTGTTGGTGTAACGGCCCTTGTGCTGCTTGTGGAGCTGTATTTCTTTGGTGTTCCAGTCAAAGTCGCCTTTTATGTTGAAATCGATGTTCATCTCCCGCCACACGGAGACCCCTTGGCCTTCAATGGTGCCCTTGAGTGTGACCGGGTTCAAATGAAACTTCAGCGCTGTCTCTCTCCACGTCGTGACGTTCTCTTCCCCATCAATGCTCTCCCCACCCCACACTCCGCCTAACAGGTTTTCTATTTCCCTCGCCTCGCTTGCTTTTTCACGCCCCTTTTCCTCCCTTATCCGCACTTCTTCTTTCTGGTCATCGGTCATAGTCCAGATTCGGATGGTTTCCGCGGACGGCAAATTTAAGTCTTCCAACCGCTCCAAATGGATCGTCCCGTTCGTATACTCCCCCTCGATTGTAAAGTTGTCTAAGAGCACTATGCCCTCATAATTTACGACGTTTGTATAGCGCCCCAAGTGCTGCTTTCGAAGGGATATTTCTTTCGTTTCCCAATTGAATGTACCTTCGACGACGAACTCGATTTGCATGCTGCGCCACAAGGACAGTCCTCGTCCGTCGATGTGTCCTGTTACACCATCGCCCGACAGGATAAATTGCAACTCTGTTTCCGTCCATGTAGTTGGATCATTATTTCTACTGCGACTCTCTCCTCCCCACTTACCGCTCAAGCATATTTCGGGATTCATCATGTCTCTTTCCGACTTAAACTTCAATACTATCACACCGTTGGCATAATCACCCGAGACAATGCCCCGGGATGGAACCAAGACCGCGTTATACTCAACACGGTTGGTGAACTGCCCTTTGTGCTCTTTTACTATGGTTATCTCCTTGGTCCTACAGTTGATAGTCCCGGTGACTTCGAAGGGGATTTTGTAGCTTCTCCAAAGCGAAATTCCGTTCCCAGACACCGTCGCATGCGTGCGATCGCTGTGCAACTGGAACGTTAGCTCCGCGCCTTTCCAAAACGTCTGATCGCCCTTGTTGCTGACGCTTTTGCCTTCCCACAACCCACTGAAAACAGAAATATCGAAATCTTCGTCGCTGTCCACTATCTTTGAAGAAGCGGACATATCCCGCTTCCCCTCGTACGCACCATCGTCTCTCGATGTGCCAGTACCGCTAGGATCGCTGACTTTACTACTGTACATATTTCTTTCAGTTGCACACTATGTATGATAAAAATAACAGACGAAGATGCAGCGCTCCACACACGAGTCAGTAAAACCAAACCAAATCTTCTTGGTATCAAATACGCACGTATTTGCTTGAGGATGGTGGGATTTTTTTAAAAAGGAGACGCGGTGACAGCGATGGTCTGTATTTCAAGTAAAGCAGAAAATGTGGCACGCTTCAAGTTTAGTCGAACGTTAACTTTGAGTTTCCAGGCTTTAACTAAATATACATCCACATTATACACCAAGCAATGGTTGTGTTCGTAATACAACAACAACTTTTTATTATTTATTATTTTAATAATAATATAATATTAAAGTATACAGTGTAGTCGTCTATAATATTATTAAATTATTTATTTACTACTAATTAATATGTAATTAATTAATAGTCCTATATTTATTACAAGCAACAAAAAGAGAAGAAGAAGAATGAAGAAGAAAAAAAGGAAAGAGAAAGAAAGAGTGTCCCGTATTTTATAGTATCTATCTACGTACTCGTATTGTATCTAATAAATAATACGCGTTATATTACAATACTAATAATAATGTACGTATGTGGTTCGAAGAAGAAGAAAGAAGAAAGTGGTTCGAAGAAGAAGAAGAAAGTGGTGTTGTTGTGTTGAGGAGGAGCTTGTTTCCTTATTTCTTGGTGATTGATTTTTGTTTGTTTCCCTCTGACCATTATGTACTGTGATATAATATACGTTATCCTTTATTATACTCCTCGTATGTAAGGAAGAAGTGAAGCGTACCAAGTGAAATTTATTTTATACATATCATCTATCGAGGGAAAATAATAATTTTGTAATATTCTCGTACCAGTAAGTTAAAAAGCGAGAAAGTAATTGTGTTCAACCACTCAAGTTGAAGATTCGTTTCTCGTACGCGTTCAACGAGTCTGCATTCTCGACAATTGGGTTGAATGCTTTATCGGGCGCTACTTCTTCAGCACTAACAATTTTCGCTGGCAACTCTACAGCTTTTCCACCAGGTCCACGTCCAAACTCAATTTTGTAACTTTGGTCGGAAGCAGCATCAACGGAGCACCCTAAAATGGGCCCATTGTTCAAACCCAGAGCCTTGCCGTGTTTCTTCTGCAACTCCATGCACATCGTAGAAATTCTTGTCAGATAAAACGTGGTGTACGCCCCTTCTGCCAAAATTGGTAAAAGGCAGATGGCCGTTGACAGAAATACGCAAAACCATGAGACAGGGTCTCCTAAGACTTTATCCTGCATCCCTACGGTATTCGCCGAGGCAAGGTCTGTCATGACTACGATGGAGTTTTTGTGGCCTAACCATTCCATGAAGACGAACCAAGAGGCAAAAGTGCCTGCATAAAAGAAAAAGACAACCCACGTCCAATCGCGGATGAGAAGCATCAAACGAATGTTTGTCACTACGGTAATTGACAAGTGGACTATTGTTCCTATGTAATAAATGCCAACGCTGTGGAAGGCTCCTACGCTAAACGACGTAGCAGAAATACCAACGATTGCGCATATGATGGCATGGATGATTGCCTCTCCTACCCAACGAACGAACTTCATTCTGCCAAAATAGATACCTTCCAGGCCGTCCTTGTACACCTCTGGTATCTGCATTGCAATCCGCTTGACTAGATCTTTCTCCAACACGCCGAAAACAACAATGGGGAACGCTGTCCAAGCCATGTTGTGCAACTGGTATAAGGGATACTCCAAATAGTATGGCTGACCGCTGAAGAGCAAATACCATCCGTAGAACCACTGGGGAATCACAAACAGTGCATTCTTGTAAAACATGTAGTAGGAAACGGTCGACATGCGGCGGTAGTTCCAGCGCCCATGGCACAACAGCAGCTTTTGCAAGTAGCGAAATTGTGCAATTGCAAAGTCACTATTATTCACCGCCTGTTTTCCCTCCAACCCTTCGATACCGACACCGACGTGAGCTTTCTGTATCATGTTGACATCGTTCGCCCCGTCCCCAATCGACAGCGTCACAACTTCCTCCGGAGAATTGCTGCGCACGAGCGTTACAATCTGGCCTTTCTGGTCGGGACTGACGCGGGCCGCAATAAATGATTTGCACAAGTTAGAAAGCTCCAGCAAGCGTTGGCCCTCATCGTTTTGCTCAATCGACGTCAAGAAGTACGTGTCCAGCACCGCAACGACTTCCAGGCCATCCGCAACGTGCTTTTTGGCATCGTCCAACGCTTTTGTCAAGCACCTCTGCAGGCAATCCTGTACTGGAATCTTGTCCTTATCTAGTTCTAGGTTTATTCCCGGTGCATTGTTTGTTAGCTGAATTACTTTCATATCTGGGCTAATCAGCTGGCACGCGTACCCGATGTTGATCGCCGTGTCCACCTTGTCTCCGGTAAGGACCCATACCTTGATTCCAGCTTTGCGCATCGCACTGATGCAATCGGGGACCCCATCCTGGAGCTTGTCCTCGATCGCAGTCACACCGCAGAGCGAGAGTCCATTCTCGATTTCTGCCATGACTGCCTCTTTTTTGGCTTCTCTGTCTGATTCTGCATTTTTGGCCTGGTCGAAACGCTTTGACCAAGCTTCGTACCATGCGTTCGTCACGGTCTTCGTTGCGATCAGCAATATTCGCAGCCCATCGTCGCAGTATTGTTGAACGTGCTTCAGGCTTTCTTTCTTGACCCTTTTTGTCCTTGCGTCGTTCTTATCCAAAAGAGCCTCCATTACATTGTCAGCGCCTTTCGAGTACACGATAATGTCACCTTTGGTGCCCGTCTTTCTGCAGAGGATAGAACTTCGCTTTCTTGCGCTGCTGAATTTCAGGACTTCCAAAATGTCGTACTCCTCGTCTTTCCCGTTGATGTGCACAGTGGCGGTGCGACGAGTTCGCCGATTGTAGAAGTAGCCCATGTGCTTGGCGAAATACACGAAGGCCACTTCGTCCGGGGAAGGCCCGGAGTAAACAAACTTGCCGTCGTCGTACTCTGGCACAACCTCGTGGTTAAGCGCCATGTTCATGCAGAACGCGCGCGCCGTGGCGGCATCAGCACCTGCGCCTTTGAGCACGGTGGCGAGCTTCTTGTCGAGAAAGTTCACGAACTCCGTTTTCGGCCCGTCGATTACGGGGTCCTTGGGCACTGGCACCCCAGGGTTCAATCGTTGGAACCGTCCGCGCCCGATTTGGGTCATTCCTGCCCCGTAAGACTTGCCATTGACGGAGCACTTGCGAAATTCCATCACGTTACACGTCAGGGTCCCGGTTTTGTCACTGAAAATGTGGTTTACCATCCCCAAGGATTCGTTCAAATCCGAGCAGCGCACGCGCATCGGGGTGTCCGTTTCCTCGTAGTACATATCCAGGTCCCATTGGATGGTGAACTTCTGGAAAAACTTGACGAAATCAATTGTCACCAGAAGAGATATCGGAATGAAACTCGTGAAGACGATGAAATAGGTAAAGAAGGACAAGACGAACTCAACGAACACGCTCTGACCCAGGTTTTCTTCCCCGAACTCGTGGTACGTCATCGTGGAGACGTACACGTCGTGGCCTTCGCTCTTGAATTTGTCTTTTCTTATGGCGCCGCGCTGAGCGGTCCCCACTATCGCGGACAGCAGGCAGCAAAAGACGTCGATAAGAAACATTTTGAACGTATCTTGGCCGACCCATCGGCCCATGTTGCTCACCTTTCGAGGCGGGGTCAACGAATTTTGTTGGATCTTCGTGTCCTGCCCAGTGTACGCAACAACGCCAAGGCACCACTCGACTTGACGAACTTGAACACCACGCAAAACGACGTTGTTCATGTCCAACGAAATTTTTTCCCCGTTGGACTTCACATAGGTGCCTTCGAATTTCAGCAAGTTTTTGCTTGGCGTTTCGCCCCGCAAACAATCGTCTTTGATCATCGTGGCAATTATCTCCGGTGGAGCTTCGGAGTCGGGGCCGCCGTTATGGCGCACCATATCTTTGTGCACTTCACGAATCTTTAAGTCGGTCTCTCCGTCCAGCGCCTTGGTGTTGATGAACACGGCATTATTTTCCGTGTCCGCCGAGGCCAAGAGAATAATATCGCATGGGTTAAAGTCGCGGTTCTTGAGCTTCAAGATGTCCCCGATCTTGCACTGCCACCACTCTTTGACGAGAAACTTGTTGGTTGCTACGTCAAACACTTCAACCTTCTGTCCGTTCTCCTTTTCGTCCGCCTTATGGCGCAAGTAGTCCTCGTAGCCCACTTTCACCAGAGACAGGAACAAAATAAATGTCAGCGTTGGCGCCATGGTCGGGATCCCATTTGTGATGCTCACATCCTTCCACGTTTGTAGAAAGCAGATAAGGAGGAAATAACAATTAGCGGCGCGGCTGAACTGCTCAAAAAGTCCTACTGGTAAGAAAGAAAATTTTGTGTACTTCGAGCTAATCACTTCGTTGGTCGGGAAAACATTATCCTGCTCTTTGGAGTTTACCCTAACAGTTCTCCATTCCCCATCGCCAGAAACTTTCTTTTCCTGCGCGGGAGTAGCCATGTCTAAGGACGAAGACGACTGGAGCTGAATATGCTTTGACGATGCTCTGTTGCTAGCAATCGTTAGTTCTTGCAGTGTGACCAGGCGACCAATGTTTATCCACTCGAACACGCGCGTCCGTTCAACGCTTGCTTGGTACAAACGAGAAGAAGGGGGGGGGGGGCAGATATATATACACTACGCGATTCAGTTACCGATTCGTGTATGATTTGAATAAGTATAAATGTAATCTTCAATACCGGATAGTTGTAAACATCATTCTTCTTTCTTTCTTCCTTTCTTTACTGATCATACGGTTGGTTAGATTAATTTCCTTTTCTTTTAATAAAAAGTTTTTTTATAAGAAGCTAGTCAGTCTAGCTAATATTAATAAATTATTTTTTTTATTATTCCTCCCTTCGTCCCTCACTGTGCTTATATTACATTATCACTTTCTTCCTTTCGATCCTTTAAAAAATGTAGTTTATCTAAAAATTTGGATTAATTAGTAACTTTGAGGATTATCTATCACATTCTACTTCCATGTTATTTTATTATACTAAATAGATATTTATCTAACTTCCTTTTATTAGAGAGAGATTTAAAGAATAAAATAACAACTGTATTTATATAATAATCGTCTATTCTATAGTCGTTCTATATAATAATAAGCCATTTTAAACTACGAACTGGAATTAAATTAAATTAAAAATTAAATAATAGTTTTATTAGTCAGTTCTATCTTATAGCTAAGTGGCCACTAAGCAAATAGTGAGTAAGTAAGTAAGTATTAAGTCAGGCCGCCGCAGTTGCTAAAAATCTCGGACTAATACAATACGTACTTACATAATTATTTTGTATTGTAGTATACATTAATCCCTATCATAATATCATTTAGGGATCCAGAATTATAAAGCAATACAGATAGGAAGAATAATTTAATATACAATATTTTTATACTAAAATAATTTAGTTCAACACCTCCTTCCTCCCTCTCGAAGAAGTTCAAATATATTAATTATTTTAAGCAAACGAGTGGTGCAAAATGCAAAACCCACCCACCCACAGTTTATATGGTGCTGTAGTAGGGGCTGTTAAAAAGTGTGCCCACATCTGTAAAAATAAATAAACTGACACACCACCGAATTCTTCCTCGGAACAAATGCTGATTTTACCTGACTTTAGTTTCCTATTGCCATAAATACAGAAATTAAATATTATTTACTACAACTTTACTATGAAATAATAAGATGATATACAAGTTTGATACAACAAATTATTTTAATTATACTATCGAAATTACAACAAGACTACTACACTTTTGTGCTTGAAAAGGAATACTTCAACATGCTAAAATTTATGAACATTTAAACTCTTTCCCGCATCAACTTTCTTAACTCTTGCAACACCCGGGCTTTGGCGGCCCGACTGTGTACCCGCAACCGCCACCTTCTCTTTCGGGGGATAATGCCAAACATTTCCGTGCAAACTATCGTAAAATCGGTCGGCTTGTCGGACGCTTCCAGGCGCACGATATCGCCAAGTGCCGCGTGTCGCTCAACGCGCATAGGGGTATTGTCGACAGAATGAGATTCTGAAAAATACTCTTCGCACAAATAAATTCCTTTGTTTGTCAAGACGAGCGTCCGGGGCATTATTCGCTTCTTATCTTTGTGCCTCCTGTACAGCATCAAAAACAAAGTGATGTTTGCACTTGGGTCTTTCAAAACATACTGCTGCAAAATGCCCAATGTGTACTGATCTTCGTTAATTATTTCGCAATTCGACGGCACACGCTGCAATATTGCGTAAGTTCTGTCGCGATCGCGCGTCAGCAACATGTACGACACGCCATCCTTCGTCTTAATGCAGAGTCGCTGGGCCCAAAAGCCAATGCTGACTTTCATTACTTCCAAAAAGGTATACTTGCCTAAGATTGGAAATTTTGGGGCATCTTTGAACGTTAACGACACGTTTCTGTTTGCTTTCAAGAGCTCAAAAAAGTGCAGCGATTCGTCCGTAAACACTACTACAACGTCCATTTCTTCCTCGCGGCCTGGCTTTGAAGACTTCGATGACTTCTGCATTCTAGCCCCTCCGCCCAACACCATCTTTGTGCCAAACATGTACACCACACGCTCGCTCGTGTTGGCCCTCGAACAAAACACTCGCTCCCGAAAGTAAATTTCTAAATTGTCCAACACGCTCAGATTCGCCAACGGATCGTACTCTTCACTGATCGCCCGGTTGGAGCTAGAAGACGGTGCGCCGTGGCCCTCTGGCGTACTTCCATTTTTTCTCCCCCGTCTCTGTACCGCCTCTTTCCGCGCTCTAAGTTTCTCGTCTATCAGCTGCTTCAGCTTGTTTTGGGTCGCGGGGGAGGGGTCGTCTTTGCTATTACCATCGCCGTTTTGAGAAAAATAGTCCCAGTCGACATAGTTGTCCATCACTGGAGCATTTCCCTGGAAGAACGCCCCCCCGTCCTCATCTCCCTCGTCCGAGAAAGAATCCGAACCGCTCGAACTGGTCTTCCTATCCGAGCGTGCTTCGTTCGTTTTCGCAAAATTCTTGACTGCCTTGTCCGCAGAAGGCGACTTGATATGCACGACCGGTTTGTTTCGAGTCGGGGATGCCTGGTTCGTAGTCCGAAGGTTTGTTGCGTTGCAGCGGTCG
This sequence comes from Stramenopiles sp. TOSAG23-3, assembly GCA_900128585.1. Taxonomy (NCBI): domain Eukaryota; species Stramenopiles sp. TOSAG23-3. The sequence continues at coordinate 37,729 of LT642167.1, read as the reverse complement.
CACTGAAGAACCGGTTGTTTCTCGTAGCTCCATTGAAATTTATACTCGCACGACAAGCACTGCAGGCTTGTTTTGTCCCGCAGCATGTGGTTGTAAATATCGCCCCGATCCTTGTAAATGTTTTGAAAGTACTCTGGCCTGCGAGCTATGTTGTAGATTAATCGAGCTTTCAAAAGGGACCTCAATTCCTCCAAAGTGCCTGCTTGTCGAAGCACGTAATAGTTGTCTGTTTTGCTTGTGGCCAACTGATCCGCGGCAATGTGCTGAAACGTAACGTGAAGCAGGGTATCCCCGCGCTGCCCACGCATGAGCTCAACTGCGATTAAATTGTCGAGGGATTTTTTCAATCCTGGGGCCCCCGTTGCAACATCAACTTCTATAAAGGAAGACCCTTGCACTAGGATTACACACGTCTTGATGCTTAATTTTTGGTAAGAGCTGTCGTTTGTGGCAGCGAGGTCGTGACGTTCGGCAAGGTACTCGCACTGGTACAAAAAGTCGCCGACGCTCGGCCGTCGCTCCGCCTCTAAATCCTCCTCTTTCTTTGCTGCTGCTACGGTGGTTTCTGCTACGTACTGATCTTCCGGTGCCGCTCCCTCCCCTACTTTCGCGTTGTCGCTCAAGGAATTTGCTTGCCCCTTTTTAGGCTTCGGCGCGTTCGTCATTTTCATGTTGACGTAAGGGTTCGGGGGGGGGTACATTTGATCCGAAAAGTTGCCCAGCTCGTTTGCCTGTGGCTTCACGTCCTTCGACTCCAACCAGTTAGCACCCTCTACCTCTCTCTTCTTATTCAACCGGTTCTGAAACTGCTCCATCTTTCGTTGCACCTGGCGCTTGTATTCCTCCATCTCATCCCAAGCATCGCTGCTGGAATGCTGAATCAATTTCGGCGCCTGCTTCTTCGACGCAGCCCCCCGAGCTCTGCTGGACGCAGACTTTTTTCTATTGCCACGACTACCCTTGGCGTGCGGGGCACCGCTCGAGCTGGACTGCTTGTGGCCGGGTCCTGCCTTGCTTCGCTTTCTGTCCGCCGTGTTCCGTCGCTTGGCTTCTATTCGAGGGGGGCTGATGGGCACAGCAAGCGCTGATGGGTCTTCGATTGTTGCCAACTTTTTTTTGGACTTCTTGCCTTTTCGCCTCGGCTTGTCTTCTGCTGGTCCCTTGTTCTGTACATAGCTTCGGCCAGCATAATCTGCGGTGCTCAAATCAAACCTGGAATTTTCACTGCCCACCACGCCAGCAGCCTTTCCCGCAACGGCGACGCCGTTTTTTCCATTCTCCTCCTCGTGTCTCATGCGGGACTGCAATGGCGACGTGTTGAAATTCAAATGTTCGTCCCCCACGCTCAGGCGCTCCCCGGCCTTAAGCATACTGTTGCTGACCTTGACCGCTTGGCCGTCCAGCACAAACTTGAAGTCCGACTTCAGCGTTACTTTTCTTGTTGCAAACGCATCTCCGACCTGTTCGCGGTACGTGGCGAGCAGGGCGATCGGGTTCCCCTCCAGCCCCAACGATCGAAGTTTCTGCAACCGCTGGAGGTGCATAATTTCGTCCAACGAGCTGAGAATATTGTGGCTGAGGTCCAATCGCTGCAAGTTGACAAGGATTTCGAGGCCTTTGGTCGTTGACAACCGGTTGTGGCGCAAAATGAGTGACTGCAGACTCGGTCGAAACCGGGACGAAACACTTCTAGGGAGATACGTTGGCAGTGAAGCACACGATGACAGCCGGTTAAACGCCAAATCGACGGTGGTCATAATTGACGATTGTGCAACCAAGGCCAGGGCTTTGAACGACGACGATTCCAGCTCGTTGTAGCTGAAATCAAAGACCCGGCCTTTGGGCAGAAACGCGACAGATCGGTCCAGCACCGTCATCCCACAGTTGCAAAATTTCACGCTTTCCAGACGAGGCCAGACGTACTCTGTGTCGTGGTACGTGAGCATGTCTTCCGGGGTTGGCCTTTCCGTGTTACCCGGGGGGTTGGGAACTCTGTCGGGTTCAAAAAGAACCATACCTGGGCACGTGACGTTGGACCCTTCCACGTATATCCCTTCCAGTCGATCGCGCAGGTACGCAATGCCTTCCAAATTGTGAAATTCCGCGCCGTGGATTTCCAGCATGCGCAGATTCGCAAACATGTTCAGCTGGCACTTTACGGCAAGGGGTGCGGCCCTTGCAGCGGCGTTGCCAGACGAAGGCTTTTTCGGGGACAACACTTTCAAATGGGCCAAATCCAGCAGCATGACGGCAAGTTTCAGCACGATTCGACGATTTTGTGACACGCCGCGCTGCCCCTTGCTTTGGCTCTTCTTCACCAGCGATGACAAGTAAGACAAGCACGGCGTATTGAGAGACAGGCGTAACATTCCGTTTCTTAGATCTGGCAGGTTAGCCTGGACGTACCCAGAAAGCAAGTGCAAGAAGTCGTCCCCTTGCAGCGCTCTCCCGGCGCTCGCCGCGCTGAGCACGACTGCAAAGTCTTTTGCAGTCGACACCCTGCGTTGCTGTTTCTTACTCGACGAGTCGGCGATCCCGAACAGATCCTTCAACTCTGACACAGTGTCTCTAGTAACCACTACTTGCGGAGATCCCGACTGGTCTGTTGCAAACGACGACATTGTGGATCAACAGCCTTTTACGATGTATGTGTGTATTTGTGCGTACACGGCCAGCCCGTCTACAAAAAATGAAACATTTCACTGCTCAAAGGGCTATTTCAAACGTTGTTTGTACGTGTTCAAACGAATAAATACTCAACCCAGGCGAATATTTTATGGAGTCGAACTGTAAGTATTCCCAACGTTTTCCATCATTAATGTTTGTCGTTGGAATGCTTTTCGTTTCAAATGTTATATAATTTTCCCTAACGAAATGGATACAAATGAAGACTGTACACATCCATTAAACTTGTGAACACTTGACGTCGACGAACGACGTTGCGTTGCTTACGAGCTAATACAAATTTATTATAAATGGGTACGACGGAAGAAAAAAAAAGAAGAAAAAAATATGATATGATGATGGAGAAAAAAAAATGAGGAGGAAGGAGGAGGAGGATGATAAAAAAAAAGGATATTTAATAATGATGTACATATAAATACCACTGTCGCTAATTTAATATAAATATAAATAATAGCGAATAATATGTCGCCACCACAATTCCCATTCTCTCTGTTATTTGAGCTGTATTATATTTGTTTTCATTGCTATTTCCTTTCCTTCTCCTTTCTTCTTCTTTTTTCAAGTTGTTTTCTTTCCTTTATTTAATAGTTCTAGTCTGTCTTTAGTCCTTTTTTTTCATTGCTCTTCTGTTCTTAGAAGTTCACTTTTGGTTGTTCTATTCTATTGAACACAGAAATTTAAGTATTTTATATATTTTTTAATTACTTCAACGACTATGATGAGGTAATTTATAAATAGTATTATATTATTATATTATATAATTTAAATAAAATCGTAAAATAATATTCCTTATTACTTTTAAACCTATTTTAAATTCTGAAGTTGGAACATTCTTGTGATGAGATGCTTGATCAGTGCAAGTGTGCAAGATGATGCTATTATGCTGTGGTCGTTGGTGGTGGTGGCATTTGGAAAAGAAAACACATTCACTTCTCTGTCGTCCTGGTTATTTTAAGTGTGTACCGGCACCAATAGAGACTCCGACTTCTTCACGTTCGGGTAGCTGTTTGTATTACGTATGTAGATTATATAAGATGTCACTCTGTCGGTTCCCCTTTCTCTTTCACACTGTAAATAGTTATCGTTTCTCAAGTATCGTTTCCTCTTTAGGAAAATCTTTGCAGGCATTGTACATATCAACTTGTCGCTTTGAGGGCCGGCGATGGCGTCAAGAAAGCAAAGGAAGCGCTTGAAGGCTAAAAAGCTTGCGCAGAAGGAGGAAAGCGGGGAGGGGAACACCACCAAGGAGTTGAAAACTGATTCGTCGCCGGTGGGTGAAATTGCTAAAGGGAAACTGTCTTCGGTAAATAACTCGAATGCGGTGGCCAAAAAGCTGGCAAATGTAAATATTGGCGGTTCGTCCGAAAAAAAGAAGGGTGCTGCCGCGCAGCGCAGAGTTGGCAAAACGGGGCGCGGGGCCCTGGTTCCTGCCGCTGTGGTTTCGGGCGGGGGGGGATCCAAGGGGGAGAGCAAAGCAAAGGCCATCAAAGAAAAGGGTGGCGATTCCGAAAAAACTTGTATTATTTGTTCGGACCCTATCAAGTTCGTGGCTTTCGGCAAGTGTGACCACGGCATGTTGTGCAGCGAGTGCGCCCTGCGCAGTCGCATTCTGTTCAAAAGCAACGCGTGCCCGTACTGCAAGACGGATTTAGAAAGGATCGTCGTTACCCCAGATCTTCAACGGGACTGGGCTAGTTTTTCGGACTCGATCTGGGGGAAATTTTGTGGCAAAGAGCTTCAGCTGGACGAGGAATCTGGCGCATTTTTTCACGGAAAAAAACACATGAAGGAAATGCAACGGCTCCGTGGGTTCTCGTGCGGTGTGCGAGGGTGCAGGGTGATGCCCTTCAAGGGGTTAAAAGAGTTGGAGGCCCACCTTTGGAGTGAACACAAGCTAAAGCTGTGCAAAGTGTGCGTGAATGCTCCTGAGCAGCGAAAGTTTATGTCGGAGCATAAGAGGTTTACAAAGCAACAGCTCGATCGGCACATGAAGAAGGGGGAAGCGAGCGAGGGCTTCGAAGGGCACCCTGAATGCCATTTTTGCCGGACAAGGTTCTACAGTGACGACGAGCTCTTTCAACATTTGCATAAAACCCACTTCAAATGCCATGTATGCGAGCAAGGCGGTCGGTCGAACCAATACTTCCGAGACTATAGACATCTTGAAGAGCACTTTCGCTCCAAACATTTTCTGTGCGAACAGAATGATTGTTTGCAGAAGCGTTTTGTTGCATTTTTGACCGAGATTGAGTACAAAGGCCACATGGCTGCGGCGCACCCACATATACCCTTCGATCGAAAAATAGAGGTCAACTTTAAGGTCCGTTCGGTGGAGCCGAACGATGATTCCAACAGCAGCAATAGCATTGAATTTGGCGGAGACGAGGTCAATTCGCTGGCGTTTGACTACAACCCTGCAGGGCGTCGAGTTGTACAGGAAGAGGACAATTACCCGTCGCTCCAGGAGAGTACAGCGGCTTCGGCACCGCAGGGTGGGAGGGGAGCCCGGTGGACGGGAAATAATGCATCGCTCCCGGGAGTTCGGGGCAACGTGAATTCCCTGAACGACTTCCCGACTCTAGGAGGGAATGGGCACAGTCGTTCCTTGAACGCCAATGTAAAGTCAAAGGATGATTTTCCATCGTTGCCGACCCAAACGCGGAATGGAAGAAAAAAACAGATCAGGGCCAGAGATCACCTGGGCCCGAAACAAAAACCACCGGGTCGTGTGATCGCGCCGCCGTCGGGCGCGCGAGCGCTGTCGCAGACCGAGGAAGCGCTCTCGAGTGGGCCTGAATGGCCTTGCAGAAGTTGCACCCTCGTGAATGCGGGGTGGAAAGCAAGGTGTTCTGCCTGTGGAACTAGTAAAGGAAAGGTCGTAGGCAAGAAGAGCAATGGGTCTAAGAAGGCCTACACGCCGGCAGTCCCAGCGGCCGTCGCTTCCGCTGCGCCTGCTGGGGCGCGCCGTGGAGGAGCGGAGGGGGGCGGAGACCTCATTAGCATGGTTCGAAGCGGCCTAAACCACAATGAAAAGAAGTTTGGCGATTTCCAAGCCCTCTGCCGTAAGTACGTTGGAAGAATAATATCTCCTCGCGAATACTACATGACCATAAAGCGAATGTTTAGGCCCGATGCCTTGAGGGCGTTTTTTCCTCTACTCGTTGCGACCTTGCCGAGCACGGACTTGCAAGCGCCTTTGGAGCAGCTATTTAGTGCCTCTGTCGGCGAGAACAGCAGAGGGCAGGGAGATAGAAAAGTGTCTGCACCTGAGAGAGCCCCTGGCCTCTCCCGGCAGGCACCACCGTCTGCACCGGCGATACCACCGCGGGTATTCCAACCGCCGGTGCCCCAGCCGCTGTCTAGACCGTCTAGCACTATCGGGTGGAACGGCGGCAAGATCGTAGCGCGTGGAAGGGCAAGGAATGGTCAAACGAATTCAAAAATTACGACAGGGCAAAGGTCGCAACAATTGAAGAGAAACGATGTTCCTGTTCCTAAATCAAGTGGCAAGGTGGCGTGGAAGCAAAGTTCTGCTGGATCGAAAGGCAATAAAAAGCCGAAAAAGAAAAAAAACAAGAAGTCGAAAGAATTGCAAGACATGGCATTCGTTCGGTACTGACCGTTTGCAGGTAAGTTTCTGCTCTACCTTATTCTCCACTCTATTTTCTCTACGGAAGACACACTCTGTTTCTTGGGCACTTCATCCCGACGATCAATTTTTTCACTTCCAATAACGATTTGATGGCTCTCATGCTCCATGTAAACTTTTCATAGATTACTTGATGTAGTTGCCTCAGACATTTTTTCACAGAAGACATATATTCTTTGTTTTAATTCTAGATTAATTTGAGCGAAACCTAACAACCTGCTTGTAGCATCTCTCTCTGTGAAATATTCTTGATGGCGCGCGAATGTGTTGTAAAGGTTTTTTAAAAAAGAAAATTGGCTGTTATTTAAGTAATTTTTTTATCATTTTTGAAAGAAAAAATAAAACAAATGCATCGTATGTTTTAATTAGAAATAAAGCACTCTTTTTGACTTTAGCGGGAACAAAAACAAATTACATTTGCAAGGAAGGATGAATTGGGAGAAGAAGAAAATATTTTTACAGACACTTTGAGGTGTTACACATTCATCGCATAAAGTTTCTTCTAACAGCCAATTTTCTTGTTTTTAAAGTTTCTTCATTCAATAATATTTTTATGATATCATGTTAGTTTTCGTAAAATTTGTTTTGAGTATATTGAATGTACAGACATACTTTTACTACGTTATGCTTACGAACGAATGAAAGAATTAACCGTGTAAGGCTTCTTACCTTCCACATGCGAGACGTACGAGCGTTGATATTATGTACAAATGCCTCGCCATGGCTACCATGATTACTTCCCCTCTCATGGGGTACTTCCTCTCATGGGGTGGACTGAAACTGTCGATGAGCTTCAAACATACCCATTGCCACTGACGAACTCAGGTTGTAACTTCTGATATTTTCGCCGTTCATTGGCAAGAAAACCCTGTCGTATTTTTCTATTGCAATCGGACATATCCCATCTAAACCTGTATGCTCACTGCCGAAGAGAAGCCCCAAAATTTTATCGTCGGTTTTTAAGTGACGTTGAGACTCGAAAAAATTAGTGGCTTCAAGCGGTTTTTCTCCATGCTTTCCCAACTTGGAAAACATAAACACGTTCGACTTCAGAAGCGGTACAGCTGTCTCTTCAAAGTGTTTCCAATCCTTGTACACGTGCAAATTAACATCTTTCCAATAATCTAGACCAGCCCGCTTCGTAGCTTTATCACCAATATCAAACCCCGGATCAATCAAGTGCAATGCAGCAGACATGCCAAGACAAGTTCTTCCAATATTCCCAGTATTCCAAGGAATTATTGGGCGGTGTAAAATAACATTTAAAATCGGCAAAGGCATGGTTGCCTTATTTGCATTCATGCGCAAAAAAGTAGAACATGCGCTGGGTCTTTTTCAATTTTTTAATATCAATAGAAAAAAAAGATTAACTCTTGTGCTCCATTTTCAATTAGAGGTTCCGCCGTCGATCGGCGGAAGAAAAAGATATTTTTTTTCAATTATTATTATTATTATTATTATTGGAATTTATTATTCATATTCATCGTCGGTCGCGTCTTCCTTCTTTCTTCCTCCCTCCTATTATCTTCTTCTCCTTTTTTTTTTTTTTTGTGTATTTTTTGTTGTAATAATAAGTAAAGGAGGAGGAGGAGAGGGCGGTGTCGATGGTGGGAAAGAAATAAATATTATATAAAAACTCAAGAACATATTTATTATAACAACCACCACTTCTGGATTATAAAGAGGAATTGAAATAATAATGAATTTTAAATATTTTAGATGTTTAAGTAGGGAAATGATTATGTTGGGTATCTAGCCGTCGTAGTAGAATCAAATTCCCTTCTACAATGCTAGAATACAATGATCAGAAAAAGAAAGGGAGGGGAAGATATACCCAGTCGAAAGAAGAGCAGATTAGAAGAAGACAGAAGGGAGCGTCAGGCAGAGCTAGACCGGGAAAATTTCAAATCGAAAGTGATTTTATATTCTCTTGGGGCAGTAATTTTCCTCGTATTTGCTCTTGTTGCTTTAAATCCCTACGCGTCTCCATCGGCTGAAGAAGGCATGGATTTTCTAGAGATGAATGTACGGAATGATCCGGAAGTGAAGGTTACGAAATCTGGGCTGCAGTACAAGGTTCTCTACCATAACGATAATTTTGTTCAAACCCCATCATTAAATACGAGGTGCAAATGTACATATGAAGGGAGATTGATCGATGGTACAATTTTTGATAAAGGTGTTAATCGAGTATTTAGGCCAAGGGGAGTCATTAAAGGTTGGCAAGAGGCGCTCATGATGATGTCAATAGGGGACAAGTACAAACTTTTTATCCCAAGCCACCTTGCTTATGGGAATAAAAGGCACGGTTCTCTTATTGCGCCTGGTTCAGTGCTTGTGTTTGAACTGAAATTGGTTGAAATGATTGATCCGACGATTGTTTAAGAAATGAAGGCTCCCACATCAAATTAATCTTACTAAAGAATTTTTGCTTTTGAATATAGGACTAGCAATGATTTAAAAACTTTATAAATGTAAAAACCTAGAATGTCTAAATCTAGATTTCAGTTCGCAGTACATTAATTTTAATTACTTAAATAACAGCAAAATTTTCTTGTTTTTATTATTTCATTTTTTAAGAGAGAATTTTACTTCAGTGCATCTCTCAGAGTCATCCCTTTCCTGTTTAGGTGCACATCGTATCTTGCACACCGCAATCTTCTACCATTGTTACGACGTTGTACACAGCTGCCCCAACAAGAGCCAGCACAGCGGCATAAACGGATATCTTGTGAAGGGACATCCGCCCACTTGGCTCAGATCCAATGTCAGCGAGCAGCATTCGCACTAAACAAATGGCGGACATTGCAGAGGCAAATTGGAGCGCAGAAAATACAGCATCCCACCCCCTGCACGAAGAGCTAAGTGCTCCAATAACCAACCCTTGCGCCGCTGCCCCTACGCTACCAGTCCCATCTATGATTCCAGCAACTGTGGCCATCAATGCCTTCGACCCTTTCAAACTTTGGTGCTGACCAAGGTCGGCGGAAACGGCAGTTGTAATCAAAGCGTACGGTCCGTTCACAAGAGCACCCAGCACAAGCATCAAAATCACGTGGATAGCAATGGCCGTATCCCCTAAGTTTTCCGTAATCGCGCGGTACGCGTAAAGGCTCGGGATTGTAAGCGCGAGATAAACGAATATTACAACCCCGCGATCTCCAACCTTGTCAGAAATGACTCCCGCAAGCACGCCCCCGGGAATGCCACCTAAATCAAAAAAAATTGACAAATACCCAGCCGTTTCCGCTGGAAATCCAACGTGCCCGAGGTAGTACGGTAGCCAGTAAATGAAAGTATAGGCTACAAACTTACAGAAAAACAGCGAAAGCGCGAATTCAACGACCCCAGGAATTGCCAGGGCTCGCAAAATACCGGTCGCCTCTTTGGACTTAGGTGTGTCGCCACTGCTTTGAGTGGTCCCGTATTTGCTTGCGCCAGCGTCCAGCAATGGGTTTTCACGGTCGGGGCCCTCTTTGAGTAGTGCAGTGTCGGACTCCATCACAACCTTTTGAAGACCAGCATCTTCTGGGGAATTCTTTAAAAAGCAAAACACAAACACACTCATCGAAGAAATTAGACCACCGCACACGAAGAACGTCGCTGGCCAATTGTTCCCATTGTTAAGGTCTGCCTCGCCGCCGCTGAAGCCTAGGGCAAAACTGGACAAAGCCTTTCCGACAATATTTCCTACAGAAGTGTGGCTATTCCAAACCGTCATCACAAATCCTCGAGTGGACTTATCGAACCAATTTCCCATTACTGCCACAACCGTGGGCCACTGGAAAAAGACAAAGAGACATGGTGTTGTTAGCTATGAGAGATGTACATAGGTTTGTAAAGACGAAACGATCACTTACCCCAATGCTTTGGAAAAGGCCTTGAACGGCATACACGGAATAAAAGTACACCAGACTGTGCTGATCGAGCGCTCTGGCAAAACCAATACCTGCAACCAAAATCCCGGATACCATCATTCCAAACGAAAGGAACAGGCGCAAGCTCACTTGATCGGCAATATGCCCAGACACAAACATGCCACCGGCGTAAAAGAGCAAATAAACGGTCATCAGGCTGCCAAGCAAAATTTTACCATTGGTAATTTCTGGCACTACGTCCGGGGGATTCCCATCGAGAGCATGCGCCGCCACCCACTGGACGGTGTCGGAATCAACTTCGGCAGGAAGACGATAACCACCACTTTGAACGAAAAGAGCACAGTCTTTGTCGGTACAATATTTCTGCTTCTCTGCACTGGTTATGTTTTCGTAAATAGCAGTGATTTCCCAGCATCGCGTGCTGTTGGCAATGCCGCAGTTTGTCTTTGTACTGGATCCCGTCAAGTGGTTCAACTTAAACTTGAAATCTTTCGAAGTGTACCTATTGCACCAATACGAAACCGAACCATCTTTATTCTCTGATTTCACTTGGTGTGAGCATGAGAATTTGCCTGCGTTGTCTAGGGAGCACAACTTTGAATTGTCGATTCGGTAGCCCGCGTGTAGAACTTTTTCTGGAACCAGGTCCTGTGAAAACGGCAACCAGCCTGGGTTCGACTGAGGATTGTAGGAACCAACGGTATTGGCACTCTCGCTGTGGGGATGTAGGACCCCTTTCGTAATACTCGGTGGTATTCTCGACGCATGAAAACACATATAACTCAAAAAAGTGAGCAGCAGCACTTTCAAACGCTCCTTTGCAAGCCGACCTTGCCCCAGGGTCCGCGTGAGCAACGACGGCAGGGGCTTTTTCTTCGGCAACATCCTCATTTTGTCCGTATTCCAGCCAAAAAAAAGGGGGGCGAATAATCTTACAACAAGAGAGTGAAAAGTAAAACAAAAGTTATCTCAAATGTGGATTAGTTTTATTGAGTTTTTTCCTACACTTGCAATTCTTCACATTTGTTCCTAAGTAATGAATAATACTTTATGTTGTGGCATTTGTGCTACAAAAAACTAGTCGGCTGACAAAAAAACGCTGCTGAAATCAACGGTTTGTGTGGTGTTCTTTCTTCTTCTTTCTTCTTCTTTCTTCTTCTTTCTTCTTCTTTCTTCTTCTTTCTTCTTCTTTCTTCTTTCTTCTTTCTTTCTTTCTTCTTCTTTCTTCTTCTTCTTTCTTCTTTTTTCTTCTTCTTTCTTCTTCTTTCTTCTTCTTCTTTCTTTCTTCTTTCTTCTTCTTCTTCTTTCTTCTTTCTTCTTCTTTCTTCTTTCTTCTTTCTTCTTTTTTCTTCTTCTTTCTTCTTTCTTCTTTTTTCTTCTTCTTTCTTCTTCTTTCTTCTTCTTCTTCTTTCTTCTTTCTTCTTCTTTCTTCTTTCTTCTTGCTGTTAAGCTATTATTATTTTCATTCTGTGTCTCCAACAACGTACATATGACTACTCCTCGTATTACATCTTCGTAATAAAGAGAAGGAGGAAAAGCAAAAGAAGAAGTTTTATTTATGTAAACTAATTCCAATATTAAGTATAGTATAATAGGGTATTTATATTAATAATCGTCGTCCGTCGAATAATAATACAATGAAAATGTGCTGACTCTTAGACTACTTTCGATTTCTACGAGGAGCTATAAAATAAAGAAGTACGAGGAGTTTCATCACCTCACCTCCTCTCTCCTCTCCTATTTATTTTAGCAGAAGGCTTCTGCTAAGAAGAAAGTTGACATCATCATGGGTGGTACGCAGACACTAGACTATCTCTATCATGATACTAATAAGGTAGAAGAAGAAGAATAAATAGAATTGACCATCATCATTTTCTTTTCTTTGTGAAGAAAGTTTCTACTCGTATTTTTATTTTATTTTGCTATACTAAGGCATTATTCTGTTTTCTTTTTCATAACTTTTGTAGGCGTGCGTGTGTTATTTTAATCACTATAGCTTTCGCCGAATCAAGCCTTTAAAAAAATCAAACGAGTTGCCATCCGGATACAGCTCATACGGTTTGTTGTTCTTGTCGATGGCATACAAACCCGCGGAAGCTTCACATATCCCCTTGATTTGCACCATGATCGGGTCCTTCCCATCTTTGAGGCAAACCTGGACGTTCTGGTCCGTGTGCAGCCATGCCCGCTTGTAATCCTCGTGGAATGGTTTAAAGCCTTCCTTTCGGAATGTGGGCATCATCGATTCGAATTGATTCAACACTTCCGCCAACAGTTGTTCGCGCGAAATTCTTGGAAAGCCTTTGGGCAACTTCGAATTCAAGCTGACGGTCGGTTCCTCGTTCGTAGTGTTAATGCCCATGCCAATGGTCACATCAAACTTGTTGTCCGAAAATTTGCTCTGCGAGAGGACACCCCCAATCTTTATTTTTTTGTCAACGTATATGTCGTTGGGCCACTTGATCCCCACGTCAATGTGCTCCCCGCCCGGAAGCGACTTTATCGCCCTATGGACGGCCAGAGCTATCAAGTACTGGAGGAACGGGACCTTCCTTCCGCTCGTTTCTTGGAACTTGAACGAGCACATCGCGCACCCCTGCGGGGAGACCCAAGAGTTTCCACCCCGCCCTTTGCCCTTGCTCTGCCTGTCAACGATGCAAATGAGCCCTTCCTGAAGCACGCCGTCGAAAGACTCGTACAGCAGCGTCTGTGACGAAGGCAACACAGGAGCGTAAAATCCTGTGCGACCGAGGTACTCCGTCTTTAAGAATCTACGAAACTCGCCAAGAACATCGAACGCGTCAGCGTCACGCTCGGCTACATTACCAGCCAAACTTTTCACCAGAACCTGTGTCTCGTCCTCTGGATTCTTAGATTCTTCCTCTTTGCAAAACTCAGAAATTCTACTTTCTAAATCTGCACGGGTTTTCTTTGTGCCCCATCCACTTCGCCCCCTCGTGGAAAAGAAGAATAGATACGACGGACTAGTTCGTACGGAGTAGCTCCGGCGAATTGCCAACCCGACTGCCATTCCACTAGCAAAAGAAAACGCAAGCGACATGGTTGATATTTAGATTGTATCTTTGAAAAAGTGTCTGTCTGTGTGGGGGGCACTTCCTTTTTATTAAATAGTAGTTGTGTTTCGGTGTGCAATTTTAAACTTAATCTCTTTCTTCGGAAATGCAAAATACTTATATATTTTAATCTTTTGATTTTTAATATAGTAGATGGACGACTTTTGTTTTTTTACACAACAACAACAACAACAAAAAAACAACAACAACAAAAAATAAAATAAATAATAATTATTTTTTTATAGACCTATTAATACAGTATTAGACGACTATTCTAATATATAATTAAATTTAATAATATTATTATTATTAAAAATCACCACCGTAGTGCCAAGTAGTACGGTATTATATTAAATACCTGGTACGGTACGGAAGGGAAAGCACTGGAACCCATATTTTAATAGCTAGTATCCGTACCAGGTATTAATATCAGGAACCGTTCCCCCGCTCCAGCTTACTGTGTGTTGTTGAATTTTTTACTGTGCTCTTCTTGATGATAGAAGACTACAGTGACTGAAGAAGAAGAAGAAGAGAGAAGAAGAGAGAAGAAGAGAAATATATTGACAAACTTCCTATTGGTACTACTGTAGAATTATATATTTAATATACTTTTTATTATTATTATTGATTGGGGTAATATATGACAACTGTACACTTGTGAACTAACTGTAAAGTTAAAGAGCCTTTTCAGTAGAAAAAAAAAGGACGTTGGGGGGGGCACATATCGCACGGTGCTATGCTTCAGGGATTGTTTCTCTATTAAAATGTCAGATGCTTCGGTGAACCAAAGTGCTGGGATGAAACTCCGGGGTGCGGCAGAAGACGTGGTAGACGCAGCGCAAAAACAAGCTGACATCGCAGTTGTTGCGTCCTCGAACAAAATGGTGGCCTCGGTCGGCAGAGCTGGAAATGCTGCCACGGCCCATGTATCTAAGTTCGAAGATGGGCTCGATCGGGCGCAAAACAAAATGTTCCAGAAAATGGAATTCTGCAGTGTGCCTTTCGTTGGGAGCACCCTAAACAAAGCGAGGGACGAGACCCAAACGACCTTGGAAAACGCAGCTAGCAAAGGGCTGTCCGCGCTGAAGAACAAAACTGCCGGAGCGGCGGCGGCGGTAGCGTTCGGGATAACCCGAGGGGGTGAGAAGGTGGTAGCTGCTACGAAAGAGCTGGTGAGAAAGGAAGTTCGAGACCCTATTGTTCACAAATTCTTGCTCGGTGACGTCCACTTTGGACCTCAGTTTCAAGGCACGTCGGATGGCACATTCTGTGGAGACTTTCGCTTTTACTGGAAAAACCAACATGAATTATTTAGCATTTGTTTCGCTCACGAACACAACCCATTGAGAGGGAAACGGCGGTGTTATTTTGTGACCGCCACTTGGTTCTTTGCTTCGTTTTTAGCATTCGTTTTGCATAACAATACCAATTGCGAGTCAAATGCAGCCTCTATAAGTTCGATTTATATAGCCATTCTTCTGACAATATTTAGTACTGTCTTGCAACCTTGCGCCATTTGTAGATGTTGCTCTGGCGATGGCTATGTCTGTTGCAGAAAATTCTTTCGTTGGTTGGGAAAGTTCTTAATTATCATTTTCATGCTGGTGAATGGTTCTCTTACAATCGGCATTCTTCTGCAGTGTGTCCAGAAGGATACGGAGCGTGAGCTTTGCTCGGTGAAGAACGCGAATGGTACAGACACTTCCTGTGCATGCACCCCAGCACTTTGTGGTTGGCCTATTGTTTGTAAGACCGACGATCGGGTTACAAAGCTTAACGGCGCCGTCATTAATTTTATGAGTAGTAAAGCCATCTCTTTGCTGATTTACGCAAATTTTGTGCTGTTTGTGAAATTCAGTTTTTTTCGTCATAGGGAAATGAAGCGACAAAATTCAGAGTCGGGTGAGAAGTACGGAAGGTGGAAGTTAAATCCATTGGAGCATGTACGCAATGAAGACGGGCAATTTATTGATCCGAATACAGGTGCCGATAGAAGTGGCTCTGTCCACGCCATGACACATCTGCACTTATAGTAATTAAAATTTTAGCTTTCTCATATACCGCGAAAATGAATCTACTCAGCTTTTTGTCCATTACATTCCTTCGGTGTACTGCGAACTAATCTCTACTGTTGTGATTTCATTTATTTTCTTGTTTTAGATATGATAAAACACCCCTGAATTTTAGGTATTTTTTCTTTAAAAACAAGAAAATTGGCTCTCTGTTATTTTTCAGTGATTAAAATTAATGTACTGCGAGCTGAACTCTAGATTTAGACTTTCAAGGTTTACATTTCCTTCGTGTACTGCGAACTTGTCTTTGCCCTTTTGGATTTACTAATCAATATGCCCTTGTCACTTAGTATTGACTATCGTTCTCACCATTCATGGCCTGAATCGGTAGATGGATAAGCAGTGCTTCCAAATGACCCATAATCAACTTCCTCGTCCAGTGTCTCGTTCATAGGTGACTCATTCCTTGTGTGATTTTCACAGCAGCGGCGTAATTGTTTTAGAGGTGCTCGTTGTCTGCCTTGTAAATCATTCAAGGGATTGTCATCTGTGGGGTGGGATGTCGGGGGAGGGTCGTTTGTGTCATTTTCGATCAGCAGTGCGGTGGATGTGGTTCGTTGGCGTGCCAGTCGGCGTGCCAGTTGGCGTGCCAGTTGGAGTCTCGTCCTGCTGGCAATGCTCTGATTCCCTGTGTCTTCATCCGAGGGTGGCACTACTAGGGTCGAGGCGATGCTGAGTTTAAACTTAAAATTTATTCGCAATGTAATTACGCATAAGTTTATTTTGTTTGTAAGAATTTTAACCACAAAAGTACTTAAATAACGGGGCTAATTTTTTTTTTAAAGCAACCGGTTTTTTGTTTCTAATATCATAAGAAATTAATACTTTCGTAATTTCAAGCACGCGTCACATGCTGCAGCACTTACGCCCGGTTTTGCAAGTTTGAACGGACTCAGTGCGCGGGTTTCTTGGGCACTTCATACAGTATGCCCACCCACCACTCGAGTAATACCCTTGGGCGCACTCCTCGGGAGTTGTAGTGTTCCATCCACACCTGTGCCCAGGTGGGCAAAATCCAGAGCAGTGCTCTTCCGTCAGACCCTTGACACTACCGTAACGTCCGGGCGGGCATTGAAAAATCATACCTTGCTCACAAAAGTGTCCCGTCTTGCATGGTACCTCCTCGACCCTTGTTCTGTTCGTCGCATTGTTTCCTCCGATCGTGTAGTACCCCGGGCGAACGTTCGTGGGAAGCGATGACCCTTTCGGGCAATATACGGATGCGGGCAGCCCGCTTGATTTTGTGCGAGAGCGGTGCTGTTGGCTAATATGAAAATGAAAATGCCTCGGTTGGCCTTCCTGAAGCCATTCGTTCTCGTAGTGGTGAACAGTTTTCCACCCGTTTCCGTAGTCTTCCATCATTTTAGGCCAGCGCTTGTTCTCGTCGGCGTGTGGATACTCACATCTGCGCTCGCCCGACCGGCGAGTACTTTCTACCAACCCAGTGGGGGTAACGTAGCACGGGGACCTCGCCCCTTCGATGTCTCCACATTCCTTTTGTGTGCTGCTGTTCGATCCTGGGGGGCAATAGTACCCTGCGTCGCACTCTCCCGTGCAATCGATAGAGTCTAGCTTCCACGTTTTTCCGTACCGCCCTGCGGGACAACGTATTTTTATTCCCTTGTCGCAGTAATGCCCTGGTTCACACGGCCGTTGGGCAAATCGACCTCCACGTACTTCCATGATCCTGTGTTGGCGGGGGATTTCTTGTCCACGAACGTAACATCATTGTCTCCAGAAGGGCAGAATACACTGGAGGGATACGGTTGATTGTGCCCACACTGGTACTGCCGGGGGACGTGAAATGCCCGGCCCGAGCAACGCCTTCGCATGCCGACCGGGTCTCATTATACAGACTCCCGTACCGCCCAGATGGGCAAATGAATCGTACGCCCGCGATGCAGAAGTAGCCAGGGGAGCAGGGGATTTGAGTGGAGCGAATGTTCATGCTAGGGTCTGGGTCTTCTACAATTCTAAACTTTCGAACTGGGTCCCACCTGTTTATGCACCTTGAATAATTACTGGCATTCCGGCATGAAGAAAACGGCACCCTGTCGTCAACGCTTAGCTCTACCGTATAAAGGGCTGGCGGACCGCCCCTTACCGTGTGGTACCCTGAAAGAACGGGGATGGGAGTGGATGAGCCTTCCGGGCAGTAAAGGTGCGGGCCGCCGCATTGTTTTTGAGTGGCTTCGAACGATGCAGGCGGGCAATAATATCCAGGCGCACAGATTCCGGTACAAGTTTCGCTGTGCAAGCCCACGGAAGCGCCGTAGCGACCGGAGGGGCAGGGCTTCCGCGTACCACCAGTACACCAGTGTCCTAGTTCACACCGTACTTCGTCCCATCGATGCTGCTCGTCGCCTCCAATGGTGTAGTAACCTTCGTGTACGGGAAGCGGCTCAACGCTCCCTTCTGGGCAAAACACTGCAGGCGATGAACAGTTTGAATGCCGTTTTGTCACACTCCCAATGGGGCAAAAATAACCCGCTTCGCAAGCGCCGGTGCATTCGCTAGAGGTGAGGCCTGCCTCACTTCCGTACCGCCCCGCAGGACATTTGAACGCGACTCCATCGATACAATATCGCCCAGAGCCGCACTGCGCCTCGTGAGTCATTGTAGACGGGACATCGCTGTCAAGTTTTCCATGCTGAAGTGCAATGAATTCGTCGCTGTACGAACTAATGGTAAAAAATCCGTTTCGTACAGCAGCCGGAGATCGGGACGCAGGTGGGCAAAACTCGTTTGTGCCCATGCACTTGCGCTCCTTTGCGCTTATGCTGCCTTCCGGGCAGTAGTACCCTTCCAAGCATGGACCAGTGCACAAAGGGTTCGTTTCTCCGCGCCGCACCCCGTACCTTCCCGCAGGGCACTTGTACGACAACCCCTCTAGGCAATAATGGCCTGCGAGGCACAATTCTTCCCCAGTTCTAATTGACAATTTTGTAACTGTACCAGACGGTGGTAACGCAAAGTGTGCATTTGGTTGCGCCTCCTGCGCGTGCCCGCCCTCCTGCAGTATTTGCGGTATCCCCGATCCTTCAGGGCAAAACTGGACGGGTTGCCTCAACCCTTTCTCTGCGCCGTCATTAGTCATTCCGTTGCACTGGTACTGACGGGGAGACGTGCTGCCTGCGGGGCAATAGTATCCCGCGTGGCAAATGCCAGAGCATGGCATCCGCTGGGAGCACACGGTCTCCCACCCCGTTGCCTTTGGGTTATGCTCTTCTACCATGTTTAGGTGAGTGTTAGGGTGCGTGTTGAACAAGACCTTATGGTTGTACTGGTTAGAACCGGCCCGGTATACGCACCCACTTGGTACTGATTTGTTGGAGAACCCTCCTGGGTCAGAAAAAAAATTGATCTTCAAAAACGCTGCCGCGTTCCTGCATTCTTCCACGGTTGTGATGATGCTGCTGCCTTCCGCCACACATCTGTTGCTCCGATCCCCCTGAAGAACGTAATCAAAACTGTTCAACCCCATGCCAGTGTGAAGGCCGTAACGCCCTGCTGGACAGGGCTGTTTTATTCCACCAACGCAGTATGAACCTGCCTCACACAGTGACTCCCCTGTTCTCGTCGAATTGAATCTATCATTGCCATTGCCAGTGGAATAGAACCCGCTTCGAACTTTCGCTGGGCTCTCAGAGCCACTAGGGCAGTAATGCGCTGAGTTTCCACACAAGTAGTCTTCCCCATTTGTCGTTTGAGGGGGGCAATAGTGGCCTGGTGGGCAGGGTCCTGAGCAATCCGGTGACTTCAAGCCAGTTGTTGATCCATATCGACCCGCTGGGCACGGGTGTTTTCCCCCGTTCAAGCAGTAGAAACCCAACTCGCACTGTTTCCACCCACTACATTGTTCAGCGCCCTTCGCCTGGTCCACTTCTACTCTATAAGCCCCAACGAAACATGCATTATCAATACTCGCGCTTGCCGCATCTAGCGCCTTGCCGAATTTTGGCAATGGGGGAATTTCTAAGTTTGCATGCGGTGAAGACCATCCGCCTGAAAGCATCAACAAGGCCAGGACGAAGATCAGCATGTTCCAAATGGTCACACCAAAGTAATGGAAATTCAGTAACACAAGAGTAACACGAACGAACTACAATTTTTACCGTTTCTTCTTTATCGTGTCAATGAAGATACCCTTAGTTCTAAATTTGTGCTTTTGTTTTCACTTCTTTGCTCATGTTAATGTTTTTTGTTAATACTCACCAATGAAACATTACTATCTTTTGTTCAAATAATTATAAAAAATATGACACTTCGTATACTACTGTGTGTATTATATATATTATATTTATTCTATTTTTCAACGGTACACGAGTAGCAGGTTGATTTTTTAATTTAAAAAACAAAACGTTCTGATTGGAAGAATACCAGCTACTGTACGTACTGTACACCACCCGGAAATTCGATAATAAGGGAGAGAATAAGGGAAAAGAAGAAGAAGAGAAATTTATAATAAAATAATAAAGGGGGGAGGAGGAAGGAGATTCCTTTTTTTTTTTTAATAAAATAGTATTATTAGAAGAAGAAAGAAGAAGAAGAAGAAGAAGAAGAAGAAGAAGAAGAAGAAGAAGAAGAAGAAGAAGAAGAAGAAGAAG
>LT642167.1:0-17704 GCA_900128585.1 Stramenopiles sp. TOSAG23-3 | reverse complement strand
AGAAGAAGAAGAAGAAGAAGAAGAAGAAGAAGAAGAAGAAGAAGAAGAAGAAGAAGAAGAAGAAGAAGAAGAAGACGAATTTTTTCACAAAAAAAAATAATATTATTTATTTATTACACATACTACAGTACGAGTTAGACTAATTCAATACCTGAAATGATGGATTGTTTTGTTGATTGTTTGTTGAAGAATAAATAATTTCGATAATAATAATAACTATAATATATATTATGTATTATGTACACATGATCGATGGGGATGGATGGATTATGATTGCGAAGTTGATGACTAAGAAGAAGAAAAGTAACAAGTTGTTTGTGTTCCAAACAGTTTGGTGAGGGTACCCTTTTGCACGGTCTGAACAAGGAGGGCCTTACTTACCTCGTGCGTAGTTTAACTATACGCCCAATACACTTTCTCTTCATAGAAGAGGTATGATGAATCGGCGACAGCGCCCCAAACGTAGTGCCGCAAACTATGTTTTGGAGCTTTTGGTGTTCCTTTCTTTTTTTATTTTTCCGAGTCGGGCTTCCCACCTCGGGCGTCTGGGGTACTTTAAAAATGTTTACAACAAACACCCGCAGCCAGGAGAACTGGTAGAGGATGACAGGCACAACGTCTGGTACATTCAGACGTCAGGAGTGAAACGACCTGTACCGGCTTGGAAAATTGTTCTACAAAAATTCCCAGAAAAGGCCATGCATATCCTACGAGTTGACGATGCAACCCTGCGCAAATTTAAAAACGGTACGCGAATTGTATATTCTGACCAAACCACCGAAGGGTATCCTTTGCTTTCCCAGACCGTTCCCTCCAATAGGGATTTTCGTATACAAGCCCAGTCGCCTTTGAATTTTGGTATTCCAGGGACGATTGTTTTTTTTGTTTGGTTATGGGACGGTCCGCAGATGGGCAGTCCACATCTCTCTCTCCTTCAAGCGATACCTTTGCAGCGTGAGTCGTTGTCGCCAATTTTGTATGCACTTCCTAGCGATCCTGGTAAGATTAGTTTGTTTTTGGGCCTCTGTACCACCGAACGAAAGGGAACGATGGCGGGGGCCAAGGTGAATTTAGACATAAAAGGCGTCACTATGTCGAACGTAATGCGACCGCGCAAATGGCACCACGTAGCCTTGGTGTACACTGGGGAGATCCTATCCCTCCTTATTGATAACCATGCAGTAGGAGAGCTAAACACAACAGAATTTAATCTGCAGGGTCAAGCCGGCGGGCAGGGAGCGATCGATCCGGCACGCCGGGTACTGACATTCGGGAAGGTAGAGAGTGCGAAAGGTATCACCGGCTTGATCAGTCACGCCAGAGCTTGGGATGGGGTCGCGTTGCTTCACCAACAGATAAAATTAAACATTGCTCGAAGTGCCCCGGCGCCGATCCCAAAATGGCTCGTAAAAGTGGTACAGGCGAGCTTAGGGGACGATCCGTTAAATAAATTAAGCGACGAAAAGGCCCTCTCAACTACGCAAGGGGCTCCCCCTCCCGAGGAGGACGAGTCTGCCTCGGCGTCAATGTTCAAGTTCGGCCAGGCTCTTGTAGCTGCCCCGCCGTCCGAAAAAATGGCAGGTGGCGATTGGAGACAACGCGCACTAGGCATGGGTATTCTTGCCGTGCAGAAGTCAAGGACGCGAATGGAAGATGCGCTAAAAAGTTGGAACAAATTGTCAGAGAGAGAATTGCTAGATGAGGCGTTCAAAAGTCGCCCATGTATCATGACACGGCTGGGCTGGTGGGATTACCAATTGTGCCACAAAAGCGGAGTGTCACAAAGTCACGCTCCTCAGAATCCCAATGAAGTTTTGGTCAACAATACCATAGGCGTGTTTGAAAGTGCTGGGGAACCAGTGTTTTTGGTGGACCCGTCCCTTCTACACAAAAAGTGCAATCCAGAGAGGCAAATATTTTGCCCACATATTTCGTTTGAAAGTGCCAAAGCCATGGTAGGTTGTCTCTATGACAGCCGCGCCCAAGCAGGCATGGGAAGAAAATGCGCCTCCACAGTAAAGGGGCTAAAGTTCCAGTCGTCCGTCATAGCACATCGTTACAGAAATGGGGATGATTGCTCGCCTTCGAATGCTCCCAGAATGGCGGATGTAAGCTTCGTGTGCTGCAGTGAATTTTCGGTAGGTGCACCCCTAATAAAGCAAGTGGTAGAAACGCGCACGTGCGTGTATCATGTCAAGGTGTGCGTCCCACTTCTATGCCCCCCGAGTTTTCCTGACGTGCAAGATATTCTAAATGCAGAAGGACCGGGTCCGCTGCCGTTGCCAATTAAGAGTGCAAACCGAGCGACTGAAATATCACAACCGGCGGCAGCTGTAGAATCAAGTCAAAGTCATGGGGATAAAAATTTCTTCCACGGTGCGGAAGTGGAAGAATCGTCGTTCTGGAACCCTACCAACAGAGGCAGATTCGCGGTTGATGGGAACCCGGACACTTTATGGAAAAGTGGTGTCAACGATAACTATCCTGAAATTACCATTTCTCCAAAGACGCCATGCGAAAGTGGAGTTAACTTTATACGCTTGCATTGGAAACTTGCCCCAGATGGTTTTACGATCTTTGCTTCAAGCCTGACAGGCGATTATTTCGAAGAAATTTCCAGTGTAGCGTCTTCGGCACTTCAGGGCCGCATTGATACGTTGGAAGGGTGGCCCATGTCCCATCCCTCCAAATTGCAAAAAATCAAATTGAGGATCGATCGCAAAGGACCATTTACAGCCGTATCGTTGATAGACGTTTGGGGCCGTTGTGGATCGGACGACATCGCCAAGGCTCCTGCCGTCTTCAATGCCATTAGTGCAGAAGTTACAATTGAGGCTAATGGGGCCCAGGCCGGTGTGAGCGAGTCCAACGCTAACGTAGTGAAGAAATCGAGAAGTGGCGGAGGAGGCCTCATCCACTGGACAACAAGTAATGAATCGTTGGCGTTGAAACGAATTGGGAGCGGTATTCGGGACAGCAAGATGGCTCACATGGTATGGATGTTGCACTTCATGCACTTGCCAAAAATGAACCGGAAGAATTATAATTACGAGAAATTGTCGTTCGAAAAGTCGCGCCATACGCTTGCTTACAATTTTTTGAGGGGTAATTCATGGCCCATGCTGGAAAGGCAAAATGTTGGTGGGCCAGACGGCAGCGTTGTCACTGCGAAGAGGGATGAAGGTCTGAGGAACCCGTTAGCTGAACGACAACATCAAGAGCAGTTTTCATTCAGTCCGGACGAAGACATTTCTGCGGCGATATACTATGATGCCGCTTTGGAGGTTGTCGGTCCGGAAAAGAAACAAAAGCATCCAAAACCGGCTGAGCGAATATACTTGTCGAAAGCGTCAAAGGAACTCTTAAAACAGCATGACGGAGACGATAGTGATGTAGCAGTCTTTCAGAAAGATCGAGCTGAACAGGGCGATTTAAACGCGAAAATGTGGATCGCTGGGCGGTACTATCATGGGCTTAATGGGTTTCCACAAGACAGACCAAGGGCTGCGGAGGCTTTTAGAGCAGCTGCAGAAGTAGGAAATGCTGAAGGAGCGTACAATTATGCTGTTATGCGCTACAATGGTCAAGATGGGCGCCCAGCGGATCCAGTAGATGCTCACCGGTACTTTCAGATCGCAGCAGAGAAAGAATTTTCTCCTGCTGCGACTCTAAGTCCCGACGGTCATTTCAATTTAGGCTCATTGTATAAAGATGGCAAAGGTCTAAAACAGAATTACAGGATGGCAGTGTTGCACTTTCTAATCGCATCACATTTAGGGCACCATCGAGCCATGTTTCAACTTGGAGAAGCTTACCTTCACCGCCGCAGTTGGATTACTTTCGCAGTACAAGAGGAAATGGGACAAAACCGGTACACCGCAAAGCCTAGTAAAATACTGGCAATGGACTCTTGGGCTGGCAAGGATGGTAATGTAAACATGACTGGCTATGTTTACGATGATCGCATTGTTTTATCCATGGTCCAAAAAACACCGAAACTGATCAAGAACTCTACGTACCCGCTGAATCGCTCTAGCTCAATGGCCATAAAATTTTTGCGGCCTCTGGCAGAACTAGGCGTAGCCCAAAATGTTACCAAAGAAGCACTAAAACTGTGGAACGAAGGTGATTTTAGAAATGCTGAACTTTTGTATGAAGAGGCGGCTACGATGGGCATGGTGGATGCAATAAGCAATGTGGCGTGGATCCAGCGTGGGAAACGGAATATGCTAAATGTTGGTGGCATAAAAAATTTAACTTCACTGATTTCAAATGCTAGTAATACTACAGAGGAATGGAAACGAGAGCTGTTTGCGCTTTACCGCGCGAGTCAGGCGGCAATGGAGGGGAACGTGGACGATATTCTGCTTCTTGGCTCAGCGTACGAACTGTCAGGAAAAGATGGCGTAGAGAGAGCAATGGAATATTTTGAATATGCTGCTTCAAAAAATAGTCAAGAGGGGCTCTTCCGCGTGGGGTTCGCCTACTTGATAACTGATCTTTCCGTCCATGGACGCTTCTCAAGAAATGATTCGAAAGCAGAGGAACATTTTCGTCGAAGTGTTGAGCTTGGGGGTTACGAACAAATTCCTTCGCTCGTTGGGCTGGCGGTGCTCCGGTTGCGCCAGTGCACAGAGAAAATATTTAACCGACCATTCAATAATTTTGAAGAGTTTGAACACCATGTCTTACCTGCCGGTGCCCTGCAGTATGCCGTCTTTCCTACCCTCGCTTTGGGGCTGTTCTTTTTCTGGGTGTACTTGAGCTGGAAAATTTAGTGAACGGTGGACTGGAGAGAAACATGCAGATATGTTGATGAAAGGTGCACAATTTTTAAGAATTAATTTTTATTACTTACGAAGTATTTTTATAGAGTTATCTCTGTGTTTAACTTTTTTTCAGAACGGTCTTTTGACCACGGCACGGCATTACTTGGAACCTTAAAAAGGGGGGAAGATTTTTAATCATACCACCCCCGCAATCATTACGGAACGGCATTTGTAATAATTTATATGTACATGAGATGAACGTAACAGAGAACGATTGCCTTAAAGCTACAAAATAGCCGGTCCATCCTCATCTACATCTGTGCTTGCGTGCATATGTGATTGTGCCATGTTTTCTGAAACCGCGTCTGGCCCTATCACGTCTGAACTTTCACTCGCTAATTCTTCTACGAGTTTTACAATCTGTAGAACGCGTCTCAACTTCCTGCCCCGTACCTCCTCCGTCATTTTATCCATCGCTTCGTCGCTCCATCCCATCACCCCAACTAATTCCACGAGATAAGGTGAGGCGTACGGTTGTGGGTAGTCTGGATCCATTTCCAACACCACCACAATGCCCGCGCTGATGGTGACATGAGCCTTCAGGGTGTGACTTAACATAGGCGACTCCTTGGACCCTTTGTACTGAAGCCTCACCGCGGGATAGGACCTTTTCAGGTCCTCAACTTCTTTCATTCTATCGCGTTTGGCACGTAATCGAACACGTACTTCACGAATTAACATGGCCAAATCTCCCTTATCGCTCAAGCTTTTTGATGCAAGTAAAATGTCTTCTACAGGAATATCTGCGGGGTGAATCTCAGCATTTTTCAACTTTAAAGTGCCGTTCTCGAACATGATGATCAAAATATGTTTGTCTTTGTCATCGTCCAAACGCAACTTTATCTTGTTCCCCCCCTCAAAGGCCTGCTTCCATGCATCCTTTTTCAGCATGTCTTCTTCGTCGACATCTAGCATCACACCCTCAATGCTCTGAATAAGACCGTTCACCTGAAGGTACCATGTCTTCATCTCTTCCAAAGAATCTATTGACTGCGCCAACTCTTTGATCTCCTCGTCGTCGTCTTTATCTTCCTCGGCCAAGGCCATCAAAGTTTCGATCTCTGCCTTAATCGGAGCCATTTCATTCTCCAGCTGCGCCAATTGCTTCTGCATGGACACTTCCTTTTCTCCCAAAGTTTTCATTGTTTTGGTCTGTGTTTCCAGAGCATCTTTGCATCCGTCCACAGTCTTTATGTTTTCGTCCGAAAACTTTTCCTGCAGAACGTCGGTGTTGGCCGTGACCCTGCTGCGCTTGGCGTTGACCTCTTTCAGAAGCTTCTCGGTCTCTGCGAACTTTCGTTTGGTGGCTTGGTAAACGTGCTGCACTTCCTGGATTACTCCTCTGAGCGTTGACTTTTCTTTGTTTGTTTTTGACTGCGAGCCCAGGAGCTCTTTTTGAACGTTTGCAACCTCTTCCTCGTAAGATTTTACTCCACCGTTCTCCTTGTTCACGTTTGCGAATGGGTTGGGCTTTTCCAAGAGACTAACGAATCCACCAACTGCTTTCACTTCCAAGAAACTATTTTTCAAGCTTTCAAACGTAGCTTTGACACATTCTAAGTGTGCCGAAGTATCATCAAAGTCATCATTGCCTTTAAATACCCCCGCTGCATTTTTTACTATGCCAGGAAACTCTAACAAGTCTTCGTTTATTGTAGTACCGGACTGGTTCCCGATCAATGCCTGAACTTTTGCATCCCGCGCTTTCGACTCTGCAGAAGGAGTTGTGCTCATAATTACGCGTGTATTCTAACGTTTGTTAAGAAATGCTTTTTCAGTTGCATAAATTCAAACTCAAAAACTTTCCGCTTAAATTATTACTTGAATACATAAAAATTTTAAATAAACTATAATTAAATCCCCTTGAAAACTTTGCCTTTGAACAGATTGTTGACTTTTTGAACAAGAATTATATAAATATTTGTTATTAGTATATTATTAAATAGATGTGATTATTATTATTATATGTCCATTATTATTATTATTTTTTTTATTCTTCTTTGTTGTGGTGGATTATTATTGATTTCGTCGTTCGTTGTTTCTTCTTCTTCTGTAGTATTACAATGTAATAGGTTGTTTGTGCGATGAGTGTCCTCCTGTTCTTTTTTTTCTTGTCATCTTTCATACTTTTGTATTATTTCATAACTAGGAAATAAAATTGCATTATAGTATGAACACATCATTGTTCAAGTACCGGTAAACGCGTTCGTACTTCTTTTTACGAAGAAATTAGAAATTTTAAGAAAAGTCGTTATTTTCTTTCAAGTCCTCATTGGAACACGCTAAAATATAACATGGAAATAGCAAAAGAGGAAACCAACTTTAAATCACGACAGCAGGTTGAGGGGAAAAAAGGAAAAAGAAATCAAATTGAATTGAATTACGTAGTAATTAGAACACTTTGATAGGTATAATAATATACCAAGTAATAACTACCGTACAAAATAAGTTAAAATAGCATATACTTTAAACTTTAAACTATGAACAACTGAATAACGAACGAAAAAGCAAAGATGAAAATTATGGGAAAAAAAAGGATGATTGTTGGTGAAATCTGAAATCGCTAACTTTTCCTTTTATAAAATACCGTCGTGAGTTATTATAATACTTCGATCGTAGTTCTAATATTAATTATAATAATAACTACGAGGACGAGAGACGACGAATAAATGGATTTGTCGTTACTGAATTAATGTTATTAATTATCCTATTTATATCAATATACAATATATTATAAAAGTATAACATACAATAAAATTGAATTTATCATATATATACATATTTATACTTATATAATTATATATCCCTATATATATTTTCTTTTCCTCACTTTCATTGTAATTGCCTATTTCGCATATTTTATTATATTTATGATTTTCAAATTAAAATTATTATTAAAAAAATAATAGAATAATAAAATAATATTTTATAACAACAAACAACAACAACAGAGAGAGGAGTTTAAAAATAAAAAAAAATAATAATTATAATAAAATAAAAAAATATTAAAAAAATGGGGGATGGAGATTTCGCATACAACAAACAAACAAGAACAAAAAAGCATTTCTTTCTCGCACTTTCTTTCATTCGGCGCATTTTAATTTGTAAACGGCGTTGTGTTGCATAACGTACATTTTTATAAAGCTTACCAATTTTTGTCTCCACAAGAAACGGCCAATTCTTTTCGTTTCTATTACCTGGTAAAACGCACGCAGGTATTTGTTCACGCTGGGCATCGGGCTTTAGGTAGTTGAAAATGAGTGTCTCGGCGAAAGCTAAAAACGAGAGGATCCGCGTCATAGTCCGTCTCCGCCCGGAGCACAAAAATGACCTCAAACGCTTTGGGAAACCATGTGTTAAACTGATGCACTCTTCTGCGCTGTCGCTGTACAAGCCAGCATTTAGGACTACGATCGATACCGGTTTGGAGAACCTGAAGGATGCGCACAATTTTGAAAGCGAAAGAAAAGACTTTGGATACGACCGCGTCTACGGTCCCGACGCTCGACAGCAAGATGTGTTTGACGAAAGCATTGAAGAGTTGGTTGACTCGGTTGTCGGTGGTTACAACGCTACTATTTTTGCATACGGGGCGACTGGCAGCGGGAAGACGCATACCATGATGGGGACAGACGAGAGGCCTGGTATTACACCGCGCGCCGTCCAGCGACTCTTTGAACTGATTGGCGAAAACAGCTCAAAAAAGTCGGGCATGATGTTCATGGTTCGTATGAGCTTTGTAGAGCTTTACAACAACAATTTTCGTGACTTGTTGGAAGGGTCCAATGTAACGAAAAAATTTGGAGCGCGTTCAAAGAACAAATTGCGCGAAGAGGACAGGGTCCGTGCGAAGATCGACGTTCGTGAAAATTCGTCCAAGGGAGTGTATTTGACGGGATCGAAAACTCTCCGCAGCAAAGTTAGCAGTGTGTCTGAAGTTATGAGTTTAATTCGTTATGGTTTGAGTTCTCGAGCGGTCGGTCATACAAATTTGAACGAGCATAGTTCAAGGTCTCATTCGATAATGACATTAGACGTGGAAAGCCGTGAAAAGGGGGCGGGAGCCGTGTGCATGGGAAAGTTGCATTTGGTTGACTTAGCAGGAAGTGAGCGCGTGAGCATGTCGGGGGCAGAAGGCACAACCCTGCGCGAAACCCAGAACATTAACTTATCTTTGGCAATGCTCGGGAACGTCCTTTCTGCTTTGTCTTCGTATCATTCAAAGAGAGGAGGCAGTACGAAAAAACCCATTGTTCCCTATCGTCACAACAAATTAACGTACCTGTTGCGAGATTCGTTGGGGGGCAATTCGAAAACCTGCATGATCACAACCATCCGTTGCCCGGAAGCTTTCTTTCAACAAACAAAGACTTCCTTGATGTACTCTAGTCGAGCCAAAAAAATTGAAAATTCGACCAAAATCAACGTTGATAGTACTGGTGCATCTGAAATGCAAAAGGTTGCTTCTCAAGTAGACGAGCTGAAGGTTCGCTTGCTAGAACGCACGACAGAATTTAACCGCATTCGATCGCTTCATGTGAGAAGCACCAAAGAAAGCACAGAGTTAAAGCAGCGAGTGAGGGAAATGGCAAGACAGAACGAGCTTGAAAAGCAAGAACTGCAGCGAAAATTGAATCAGGTCATATCCAACCGTGAAGAACACACTAAAGAGCTGGGGCACTTTGAAGAGTTGCAGGCAAACGTCGAAGAATATCAGGAAACTGTGATGTTGCAGCGACAAGAAATATCCCAATTGAAGAAGACAGTCGAAGGAAGGGAGGATGAGGCCCAAAACTTACGAATAGCTTTGCAGGCTTCCCAGGCTGATTCAAAACGTATGCGATCGCAGCGAGATGCGGCAGCAAAGCGATTGGGAGATGAGTCTGATAGAATTCGCCAAGTGGTGGATGAATGGCAACATCAAAAGAAGGCAATGAAATCTCAAATTTTGCAATTAGAGAGTGAAGTTCAGGACGCCCGTGCAAATGAGGAACGTGTCGGAGTTATCAAAAATGAGTACGCCAATGCGTTGCGAGAAATGGACGATGTCAAAGAGAAATTAATGCGAGAGAAAATTCTTACGGAACAAAAAGCACTGGAAAAATCGAAAGCGCAGTCATTGGTTAATGAACTTTCAACTGAAGTTAAGCAGCTGAAAAATGAACTGTCTAACGAACGCAAATTGAAGGAGTCGAATCGTAGAGAGCGCCAACAGCTGGAAGAAAAGTACATGAAAAATATTTCTGTCGAAAAGGACATGGCTGAAAAGCAAATATCTGAACTCAAACTAGCCCTGAAAAAAGCCCGTTCGTCAATCTCTTCTGTAAACAAGAACCACAAGGAGCAAATGGAGAAGCTTCAACAAGATCTTGAAGAAAATAGTAATCAGATGTCAATAGTAAAACGAAAGTTAAGGCTCGAAGAAAGCACTTCAAAAAAGACCCAAAACAGGGTAAATTTGCAGATTCAGGCTTTTAACGAAGAAATTCGAAAGTACAAGAAACTTGTAGTTGAACTGGAGTCTTCCAATTCAAAGTTCGCGAAGAAAATATCAGATCAGGATACCATCATTTCGAAACTGAAGGAGAAAAATGTAATAAAGGAAGTTAATGACAAACAAAACGAAACGCAACTTGGGAATGAAATCAAATTAAGAGACGCAAAAATTTCTGAATTGAGAGAGAAGCGCGATAAAATCCAAGCATCGTTGAGAAAGGCAATGGATACCATGATAGAACTGCAAACGCATTCCCAGGAAAAAGAATCCATTTGTGCAAAACTTAGAGAAAAAATTGCTGGATTTGATAAACTCCTGCCCGAAAAAGAGGCGTGTATCCAAGCGCTGCAAATGAAATTGACCGAAATAAAAAATAGTGGCCATGCCGCAGCAGTAGAAGACTTAGACAAAGCCAAGATCTCTTTCAATGAAAAACTCGATACTTTAAAGAGCGAAAAACTTGTCTTGTCCAAGCGGTTGGAGACTGTAGAAGGCCGATTAGTAGATGCCACCAAATCATCGTTATCCGACAAGGTGGCGAATGAAAGGTACAAAAAGGATTTTGAAAAGATATCGAAAGAGCTGGCAGAAGCCAAATCATCCCAATCTGAAATCAAATGTAGTGAGTCTGCGTTAGAAGAAGAAGTTACTTTACTCAAGAATAGCATGGAAGCACTTAATAAGCAGCTAAATGAGTCTTTGCAAACAAATAGTGAAATGAAAAGTCAAGAAACAATGCTTAAAGATCGTTTAAATAATTTAACGCAACAAAGTGCGAAAGAAAAGGACGAAATGATGACAAAAATTGAATCTATTACAGAAAATTTAGTTCTGAAGTCTTCCAACGAAAAAATTAAGTTAATGGAAGAGTTGCGGGTTTCAAAGGAATCGTTGGAAAAAGAGCAAACAGTCTTTAAGTCAGAGATGCAAACTCAGTTGCTTGCTGCGCAAGGCGAAAACAAACGCCTTCAAGAAGCACTGGATGAATCAAAAATAAATTTATCAAAGGCAATCCAGGAAGCCGAAGATGCGGCTGCAATGCGTTTGAGAGAGTTCAAAGAAAGCATGGAGAGTAGAAACATAAATCTCGCTCATCTCACCGAAAATAGAATTGAAACTAGTCGAAAAGAGTGTGAATCCCAGTTTGCGCAAGAACTTCAACGCAGCCTTCAAGAAAACGCTCAAATTTTCCAAAAGCAAATTGAAGAAATCAATGAAAATCATAAAAAGGCATTATCAGATGCCAACGCAAAAGGAAAGGAAGACACCATTGCGACAAAACAGGAGCTGCGCGAATCATTAAGACAGACTAACGATAAACACGCTAGTGAAATACAGAAGATACGGAAAGAATTCAGTGAGGAATTAGAAAAAGAGAAACAAGTTCTTGAAACTGCCCTTTCAAAAAAGCAGGTGGAACTAGAGCAAATAACTCGATCTTCTCAAGAGTCCAGCGCGAGAAAATTTCAAGAGCTTACTCAAACGCATGAAAACACTGTCTTAAAGCTGAAGGAAGAGCATTCAACCGCAATTTTAAACATTCAGAAAGAGACGGCACTAATGGAAACAGCAAAAATAGAAAACGTATCCAAAACTATTATTGAAAACGAATCGATTAAGTGGGAACAAAATCTTTCAGCACAAGAAAAGAAATGGAGTGAAAACTATGAAAAACAACTCGCTGATCAAAACAGAGCTAATGAAAACGTAGTTACTCAACTGAAAGAAGAATTGGCGAGGGTTCAAATGCAGTTCGCTGATTTTAAAAAACAGTCTGCCCAAGAGCGAATCGCTACAGATCAACTACAAAAAGACAAGTTAAAGGAGATCGAGGCCCTTAAAAACACCTATGATAATAAATTAAAACAGACTGAGCAACAGTTTGAAAATCGGAAGCTTGAAAATAGTTCGAATTTAAAGGACCAGTACAACAAAGATCTCCATGCTCTCCAAGAGAACTCTTTACAGAAAGCGAAGGAGATGGAAGCAACCTTTAACGAGAAAATTGAGCTTTTGAGGGGGAAATTTGCTGCAGATCGAAATGAAATGGTTGCCAAGCATGAACAACGTCTTGTGGAAATAACTGAGAGCGCCACGTCTAAACTTTTATCTACGGAGCAAACATGGAAATCAGAACTGGATCTGACAAAGCAGAAATTGACCATGCAAGAAGAAACTGTAAGGCATGTTAAGGAACGGTCCGCGCTAGAAATGTCTAGCCTTAAACGCCACTATGAAGATGAGTTAAAAGCGCTCAAAAACTCTTCTTCAAAAGAACTTGAGCTACTCGAATTCAAACAAAAAGATGTTTTGCACACCTCTATTGCGGCAATTAAGGCATCTCATGTTGAAGAGATAAGGGCTTTAAAAGCCGAACTACAAAAGGGATTTGAAGCCCAAAAGTCAAATAGCATTTCAGAGCTGAAGGTTCAGTGTGAGAAAGAAAAAGGCGATTTGAAAGCTCAGTGGGATGAAAAACTGAGTGTTCTTGAAACAAAAATGACTTCACAAACCGATCATCATGAATCTGCAATTGCGCTTTTGAAAGAGGCTCATCAGAGGGATCTAAATGAGGCGCAACGCATAAAATCTGAGAAGCTCAGCAAAGCCGAGGAGGAAAAAGAATCATTAATACAAAAGAGTGAGCATGAATTTAAAAGTGCTCTACAAAGCATGGCATTAAAAGCAGAAAACGAGCGCTTGCAGGCTATCAATCTGTTGCAAAGTAAGCATTCTGAAGAACTAAAAATGGCAAGTAAAGTGCATGCGAAAGAAAGCGAAGAAAAAATGAGTGAGCTTCGTGAAGAATTTATGAAAAAATACTCTGATTTAGAAGAAAAGCTTCAAAACAAGTACTTAATGCAGCAAAAAACACAAAAAGTAGCGTTTCATGATACAATGTTATCTGAAAAAGAAAAGAGTGAAGAGGCATACGAAGCTCTGCAGAATAGTACAGCTGAGAGTTGCTCGAAGTTTCAAATTGCACGGAAAAATTACCGCTTAACGAATAAATCGTTTCGGGCATGGCTCAGATTTACACACACAACGACATTGCAGAACATAAGATGTGAGATGGAAGACGCGAGCAACCGAACCATGGCCACAAAAAGCAAATCAAACAGGGCAGTTTTATCGTCTGTACTAAAAATGGTATCGAAGCGATATTCCCAGATTGCATTCTACACTTGGAGAAAGACAGCATTAAAAGAAAAAAATAGAGACTTGAGTGAGAAACTGAACGTCTATGAGAATTCTAGATCGGGTTTTCAAGCGCGCGCACTTGAGCACTTTTTGAATAAATTTATGACTAGACGAATTAAATTGCACTTCCAGCAATGGAAAAATCAAACAAAGAGCATTTCTCAATTTTGCAAATGCATGTCAAAGCTCTCTTCAATCTATATGCAACGAAAGACGGTCAAGGCATTTTTTGTGTGGAAGCAGAGAGCTAACGAAACTTTCTTCGGTACAACGTTAAATGCAGAAAAGAGTAAACTCATAAAAGATCATGAGATAGCTATCAACGAAATGTGCGCCACAAGTCAACAGCTAGCCCGAGAAAATAACGATGCCCTTGTTCAAATATCTTCAGAAAAGCAAGAAGAGATTGCGTTTTTAATCAAAAAACACCATGATGATAAGAAGAAAGCTCTACGCCATGCTGAAAAAAAGCATGCTAGTATTGAAAAGAAGTATCTTGCGGCGACTAAATTACTGAAAGAAAAACTTGATGAGCAGTCCAGAAAAGTGAAAGAACTATCTCTTCTAAATGCTAAGTCAGAAGAGCTAATGAAAGTCACGGAAGAAAAGTACTCGACCATGTCGGAAATGAATGAATCAAAAATATCTGCAGAAGTTCAAAGGCAGAAAAATGAGTATGAATCTCAAATAAATTCCCTGAAATCTGCAAAAGAGGCGTCGGAATTGTCTCTCCAAACCGCATTAAATTCTCAAATGAAATTGTTCGAAGAGAAAATTGCAGCCTTAAATGAGTTGCGAAAGGAGGACTCTGAGAAAAATAAAGTTGATTTCAAAGCATTACAAAATGATTGTGAAATCCAAGTCAGAGATTCTGTTGAGAGCACTAAAGAAGAGATGCAGAAGGCTCATGGAGATAACGTAGAAAAATTAAAGGAAGATTACGAGTTTCAAATAGTGAACCTCAGAAAGTATAGCGACGAAGTATGCGAAAAATATGAGAAACAACTGGAAGAAGCCCAAGCTAACCTTGAACAGGAAAGAGACGAGTTTGCGAAAAAGATCTGTGAGATGGAAAAGGATTTTGCTGAAAAGAACCGAAGGTCGGTCGCTGAATCTGTGGCAAAAAAATGTGAAGAAGTCCAAGAGCAGTTTTCTCAAATGATATCAGAACAGGAAAATGATTTCAAAGAAAAGATAAACAAGACGATTGGATTAGAACGCGCAAAGTACGACACAATTGTTGCACAAATGAAAGAAGAGATTTTGTCGGAGAAAGAGCGTGAAATTGATGAATTGAAAAGCACATTGACTGGAGAACGAGACATGCAAGAATCAATGAAAGACGATATGGCACAATCGCAGATGAAGTTTACTGAAGCCGAGTCAACGATATCTTCTTTAAAAGCTCAACTGAAAAAAATTAAATCTAAAGACAGCAAAGAAAGGAACAAGCAGTTGCAAGAGTTGGAGGTAAAATTCACATCAAAAATATCTTCCCTGGAAGCCGCAAAAGAATCAACGGAATTAGCGCTTCAAACAGCTCTCAAGGATCAGGCAAAGATGTTTGAAGAACGCCTCAAAGAAAGCTCAGAAAAGAATAGAAAAAACAAAACAATATTGAGGAAAGCATTAACGGATCAAGTTAAAGCATATGAAGTTAAGTTGGCAACCGCAAACCAAGAAAGTTCAAGCTCTGTAGAAGTGTTGAAGAAACAAATTGAAGAAATGAAAGTAGAGCATCAAGAAGAACTGAAGAAGGCGAACAATGCTGTAAACGATGAAGTCGTTAAGAAGTTTGAGGAAAAGTTTGTGGAGAAGGATTTGGCGATCAAAAGCACAAAAGAAAAACACAACAAGGCTCTCAAAAGCATTCATGACAACTACATTGATAAAATTGCAAATATTGAGTCTAGCAATACAAAATACATCAGAAAAATGATAATGGATCACGAAGAACTGACCAAAACTGCTGTAAAAAACGCTGTCTCTGTTCGAATGGAATCCGTGCTTGTCTCGCATGATAAAGAAGTAAAGGCTTTGAAAGAGAAACTTGTTTCAGCGGTAGAAAAATATAAGGAGCTGAAAGAAAACTTCGAGGAGCAGCTTAAATCCCAATCAATTGAGCACAAGAGAGCTCTTGAAGACTTGGAATTCCAAGTCGAAGCGCAAACTAGTGGTGCAAAAAAGGCACTTTCTGATGTCGAAAAACACTTGGAAGAAGCGACTGAAGTGGCATCCCGGAGTCAAACTGATGTGCGAAAAAAGCACTATGAACCACTCTTAAAGGTCATGGCGCATCAAGACCATAGGTGTTTATCTGTTAAGAAGAATGCATTCAAAAAACTGAAACGGTTTCGTGCTGTCTCTAGTTTGTCTATTGATCAGCTTGCTCACACTTCGAAATTTGATAGTCTTCGGCCTTCTAGTTTTGCCAAACTAGTCAGTACCCCAAGTGCTGACAGCACCATTCCACTGGAGAAAAAAGACAGAAAGTCTATGAAGCAAGAAAACAATTCACGCACCCCACAAGCTTGGAAAGGTATTTCGTTGCGTTCCTCGAAGTTGCATGCATCCCCCACCAGCTACGAGAACGAAGAAGAAGAGTTTATAGCAAACATTCACTCGGCAGCATACGACGGAGAATTGCACGAACTGAAAAAGGCAGTAAACTCGCGGCCAAAAATATTCTCTGAGAATGAACGCCATGCCCCAAACCTGGTTCCAATTCACCGTGCAATTACTGGGCTGAACTATCATGGGGATTTATCCCGAGTGCAAAAGTGCGTTAGCGTTCTGCTGGACAACGGGTTCAACCTTAACCAGGTCGATGAGAACGGGAATACAGTTTTAATGCATGCACTTACGTCCATGCCAGCAAAGAAGTCGATGTCGCTGCTACGCAATATCTTGTCGGTGCCCTCTGTGAACGTTTCTCATAAGAATTCTGACGGGGAAAGTGCGTTACATATTGAAATTAGGCGAATGAATGCTATGAGCCTTCCAATAATCAAGATGCTGGTCGAGCATGGTGCCGATGTAAATGCAGAATCAAAGGATGGTCTCACCCCATTGACACTTTGCATTGTCCTTAGTCGTCGGGCCATGGGTTCTCCCTCAAGTGCAACGGCGGGAGTGTGGACGGGTACCAATTACTGGATTCCAATCGTGCGATACTTGATATCTTACAAAGCTGCGTGGATCGGCAAAAAAAGTGCAATTGATCACTGCGGTCGAAACCCTCTCCACTTGCTCCTCTCGATGCCTCCCCCGTGCATCAATTTAGCCGACGACCACGTTTCTGTAGTGTCAAACTGCTTATCAATGACCAGCAAAAAGATTAACATAAACGCGCAAGATCGATATGGAAACACGGCATTGTTGGGTTTCTGCAAAGCCATCGCGGGAATTTCCCAAAAAGGTGATGGTCGCGCCTATTACAAGTGGGCGACACAAATCATCGATAGCATGTTATTGAGGGGGGCGGATGCACGAATCATAAGCCGCCATGGTCTTTCGCCACTCGATATGGCTGGGTACTGGGACCTTGCCCCAGTCGCAAAAAATGTTCGTGCAAATGGAGGCACCTTGTACGATTTGGTATGGTCTCAATTGGCGCTGTTCACTCGCCGACGTGACAAAGAAAATGGCATTGGTGCGAGGAAAGAAAATTCTGCCGCCGCAGGCATTCCGCACGTCAAAAAGATAAATGGACTCTTGAAAAAAGCTGACAAATTGAGTGTAGAGTCGCATCGTTACATTTCTCCTTCGCAGAAACGCTTTCATGGAGAGCATAAGAAGAATCCCGTTGATGTCTCTAATTTGAACAATTACCGCAGTCGGAATACCAAAGATCGTTCGCTTCGCTATTGAATTTTATAATTAACATTGCTCACAATCTTTTGTAGTGTAGAGTGTGTTTCGTATATAAGTATTAAAACAAAAAATTGGCTGTTATTTAAGTAGTTACGTAAATTTATCGTCTTCCTGTAATACTACTGCTGCGAACTAATCGAAATAAAAAGGGGAAAACACTGCTGTGTTGTTCCCCTCCGATTAAAACAATGTGGCCTCTCTCCTTTTGTTTTTTTTTCTTTCAGCTTTTTTTTTTTTATTAATCTCTAATAACG
The DNA here is from genome assembly GCA_900128585.1 of Stramenopiles sp. TOSAG23-3. NCBI lineage: Eukaryota > Stramenopiles sp. TOSAG23-3. Next base: position 50 of record LT642167.1, on the reverse strand, counting down.
CAGCAGAGGAAGGAAAAGAAGACATGCTGTAAAGCTCTAATAGTAAAAGA
>LT642166.1:0-47889 GCA_900128585.1 Stramenopiles sp. TOSAG23-3 | reverse complement strand
CCGTTGCAAAGGAACAGACTTACAAATCGGGTATGAGAAAAGACAAAGACGGGTTTACAGACGTTGTCTGGTGCCTTGAACAGGTGCTAACAGACTGGCCCGAACTGTGCAAGATATTTCAAGTTGCTAATGGGCGAAAGGCTATTGCACCGACCCAGTTCAACCCAATGTCTACCCGTGGCCACTGCATCATGACGTTGGAAGTGGAAAAACCAAACGATAACAACAAATCATTAAAACAAAAGGGAAGATTGTACGTTTGTGACTTAGCCGGTACAGAACCGGCAGGTGATGTTTTTTTCGCAAACTACAAAAAGAAGTGGTATGAAGAGGACGGCGAAAAGAAATTTGAATACGAGCTTATCGGCCCGAACAAAGACACGAACAAAACGAAGCAGCTTCAAGACCAAGGGAAAAAGATTAATCTTTCGCTCACTGAAATGGCCCAATTTTTTATGAAGATGGCCAGCGCAATAAAAAAGAAGAAATTGAAGCCTGGAAAAAGTATTCCTGGCTGCAACAGTTACTTTCTTTGTAAGTATTTGAAAGATACAATGATGCAAGCCCGCACGTACCTATTTTGCGCGATCCGGCCAGAGGTAAAGTATCTTTCTTATACTTTCTCCACCCTCGGGTTTGCAAAAAACGCCAGCGTTATCAAGCTTTCTCCCAAAAAAGCTACTGTAAGCGCGAGCCCTATGGAGAAAAAGATGATGGCAGAGCTACAAAAGATGCAAGCATTGATGGATAGCATGAAAAAAGAAAATGAAAAGTTGAAAGCCTCTGGTGGTGATGGCCATGCGGGCTCTGACGCGGACGTTGCAAAGTTGAAAGCTGAGCTAGAGGCCAAGCAAAATGCTTTGCAAGATGCGTTAAATAATGAAGGCTCGAAAGGAAATGATGCTGCCGAACAGCTGCAGCGCCAGAAGGAAGAATACGCCAGGCGTGGAATAACATTAAAAAATTTTGCAGGCGATAATACCCTTCCCTACTTCATCAACCTAGACGAAGACGGGTTTCGTGACCAACGGTTTTTGTTTATTTTTACAAAACCGGAAACAGTTATTGGACCGGGGGGCGACATAAGCCCGATGAGCTATTCCATTACAAAGAATCATGCTACGGTCACAATCGCCGGCAATGGTGACGTTATCTTGAAGAACGGTCAATCCGACACGTACGTGAATGGAAAATTACTCGATTCGGGGGCCTCTGTGACATTGCAAACTCTGGATCGCATTGCTCTGGCAAACGAAATTTTCTTGTTTCGAAATCCTAGCACCGACTCGACTGCAGCCGAGACGCACATCCCAACAGCAGATGAAGCCGCGGAAGAATTAAGAAGTGCATTGAGAGCAAAAAATGCTAACCAGAACGACGCATTTCAAGAACAATTGCGAGCTTTCGAGGAAGAAAAGAAAAAGTTTGCCGAGCAGCGCCAGTCCGTGACTGGTGGTGAAATGGCGCAGGCCACGGAAGCTAAACTTGCACAAGCGAAAGCGGCAATACACCAAGAACTTCTTGATCTAGTCCCGAAAATCAGGGAAACGCACGCGATCTTAAAGCTTTTGAACCGTGAATACCTTGTCTGCGAAGCCACTATGCAAGACAGCCTCGCCACGGATTATAACGGGGTCCCGATCGTCAAGGTTAAAATTACCAACCAGTCCAGCGGAGAATCCATCGTCCTTGATCCGTTCGAGTTTGTCAAGGCGCATGCAGTTTTGAACGACGAGGCCTCCTTTCTTAAAGGCGCACTCGCGGCTGGAAATGATTATTACGCCCCAGACTTCCATGAGCCTGTAACGTTGTTTTTCGACCATTCCTTTCAACTTGGAACGTCCATTTTTTTCATTGAATATTTAATTTATATGTTCCCCAGCGAAGATGGGGACATCGAAATGTCCATCTCCAACGTTGTTTCGCCGCACCAGGACGTAGGGAAATTGGAAATAGTATGGACACCACTTGCTGATGAAGATGACGAAGGCGAGGGTGAAGTGCCAGAGATTGGTGAGCCCAGTGAGCTTATAGGGAAACCTTGGACGTATAAGATCGAAATCAAGCACGCCACAGAATTGTTGCAAATGTCTGGCTCTGCGTATTGTCAGTACGACTTTTTTGGTGAAACATTCACCACAGAGTGTATCGAAGATCACACGCACTCGCCAACATTCAACTACGAATACATTCATCACATTGAGAATGTCACACAAGAATTCATTGACTTCTTGTCGAAACCATTCCACGTGAACGTGTTTATAACTCCGTACATTTCAAACCCCCCAAGGGATAAAGTCTCTACGAACAATGACGTAATAGTCGGTAACATTACCGGGAAGGTAGTGTCCATGAAAAGCCTCAGGGCAGAAAATACAAAACTTAAATCAGAAAACGAAAGGTTGGTTAAAGAAAATAATGAGTTCAGAGCGAAGCTTGGGATGCCAATTCCGAAAGCGAAGCTCGAAGCTGCGAAAACCACGGACAAAAAAGTCAATGGGTAAATTAATAGGTTGGGCTCACTGAAGTGTCGATTGGAGGCGAAAATAAAATCTCTCCTCTATCAGGAAATTTGACGAACAAGGAAGTGTACAAAAATTTGTCTTTTAACATTTAGAGTCTTTTAAAGAATCAAAAAATCTAAATTTTCGATTATATTTAATAAAGTAATTAACAGCCAATTTTCTTATTTATAAAAACAAAATAATGGCTCTGTTAATTTAGGTATCACAGGCGGAGCAGAGATAAATTCGCAGTACATGAAGGAAGCAAAACTTTACTGGACAGAATGAGCAGATTCACATTCGCGGTACATGAAGAAAATAAATTTTAATTTTAACTAAGTTAACAGCCAATTTTTTGTTTTAATTACTCGTACAAAGTACTTAAGAATAATCTTCACTCTTTCTGCCCACCATTCGGACCCACGCTTACTGTATTTTTAGCCTTAAGCGTGCTCAACCTTCTAAGCCTAGTTGCTGCACGTACTACACTTGCGTTGCGTGTTCTTATGCGCTTAGTAAAATTCTCAACAAATTTTTGCTTTTTCCATTCGTCTTCAATTAACGTGTTTGTTTTCTTGCAAAATGTTTTTATCGACTTCTCTATCGACTTCTCTATCGGCTCCCCATTTTTGTTTTTCGATGGATCGGTTTTATTGGGAAGGGTGCGGTTGTACTTGACTTCTAATTCACCATAAAGATTCAGGTATTGCCTGAGTGAGTGTTTGCCCAATTTTTCGTATTCAACTTGAACCCAGTTTGACATCTCGAATTTTGTATAGGAGATAAGGGCAAGGCTTCCAGCCAACATAACCATTGCCCCAAAACCAAGCGTTCTAAAGAATGAAAAGGTCGAATTTGGGGTCATGATTCCAAATGCTTTTTTCTCTTTCTCCACAAAGTAATCAAGAAATTTGAAGTAACACAACCGATTATAAGCAATTGTCAGTGAAGCACACCCCGCCAAGGAGCTCAGAGTACATAATAAGACCACATATCTCATTTTGTTCCACCAGAGTTTTCTTAATTTTTTGCTCACGACATTTGTAGGGTTTTTTTCGTCTTTTGGATCTCCAAAATTGGTCTCCAGACCAGAAGCGGAAGATGCATAGATCATTACTGTCAAAGTTACGGCAATCGCGAAGCTGTATGTCGCGATTGCAGTGCCCTGAAAAAGCTCCTTGTAAGATCTTTCGAAAGACACGCTGGCATTGTATGGCGCAATGGAAAACCTTTCTCGAGCATCGGTAAGTTCGTCAAAAGAGATGGACATTGGGATGGCCATGGCAACAGTTAAGAGCAAGGCGGACAGGACGCCAATCTGTTCAAGTAAACTAGTAAGCTCTCCCTCTGTTGGCACGGAGTCGAAAAACATATCAAAAAACATATTGGCGAAAGGAACTTTGTACCACATGGACTGGTAATTTGCGTGCTCCTTAGAGTCCGCTTCTGCCGCTTTGTGCAAATCTATAGATGTCTTTAAGTCGTTCATGTGCTTGGCCATATCTATATGAAACTGCCCAATTGCAATACTCTTTGCTGTCTCTTTATCCTCATTTTTTTTAGTTCGGTTTTCGTCTTTGTTTGTGTTTTCCAACTGGCACGACTTAAACAGTTTGATCATGTCTTTGTTGGTTTTGACCAACTCGTCAAGGTACTTTTCAGTTACTTTGTTGGTCTTAATGGTAAGACTTTTATTGCCATCTTCGACATTTTCTTTCACTTGCGACATTGTTGAGACGTAACTTAGTGTACTGGAAAACACAGGCACTGTGCTGACTTTGGTTATGGAGAATAATTTAAACTTGAAATTTAAACAATTATCGACTTTCATAATTTTGGTTCAGTAAACATATTCTAGTAACCTCCCCCTCAAGCATCCAAGTAACGCGAAACGAGAAGAGAAGTCGAATAACAATTTTATCTCAAAAACAAAGGTGGGTTTACAATGCTGTGTCATGATCTGTGATGATGCGTAAACTGCAGCGAGCCAACTCAAACACAAAAAGTTTAGCTGACAGGGGGGGGGGTACCTCTCGGCGTGCACACACCTTTTTTTGACATTTTTTACCAACTTGTTTAATGCTGTGTTTATATTATTAAGTTTACAGTATTAAATCAGAGCATACAATATAATGTTAGGGATGAGGGAATATAAACACAGCATACGGCCTCCTCGGTTTTACAAGATATTTTGAAGCAGACGCGGACAGAGGGTAATACCAGGTAAAAACCGAATATTAGAGCTATAAAGTAATAGACAGACGACTAGACTAGTCTAATATTATCTTCGGCGTGGTAGAAAAGATCCAATAATTTTTTAAGTTACCAAGTACAACGAACAGAGCATCTAATCCAGATTGTCAACTGCATCATTCATCACAAAACCCCCCCCTCCTCCTTTTTTTAATTATAATACAGCGCATTCAGCATCGTTTGCCTTTTCGTTGCGCAGTACGGACGGATGGATTCCATCTTTGTTCTCTTGTCTAGTGAAAAACAAAAAGCAGTTGCGATGAAACCCGTGGCACCCCGATTTAACCGCAATAAAAAACAGACACCCTCTGCGATAAAAATTTACAAACGATTGTACAAAAACTTTCTTTCAACACGACGAAAACAATCCAACTCTCCGAACATGCCATTTTCCACGAAGATAAACCCAAAGGGCGGGCCCGGTTTTAAAGACTTTGACGGCGGCACGAAAAAGACGCCCGAACAATACATGGGCAGTGGCGGCTCAAAGTTGCTAAGACTGGACAAGCATGGTAAAAAAGGTGCACTTGCATTCCTTAAAAAGGCGGCGGTCAAAGGTGTGGACTGTGCCGCCGACATATTCCAAGCATTATATTGCATAAAGCAACTATACAAATACCCCGAGGCAATTGACTGGGTGAACTTCTTCTTCCTATTTATGCCATACAACATATGGAAGTGCGAACGGCACGCAAAAATACAGGAGTATCTGTTTCTCGGGACACTCGACAAAATGCCACTAACTCACTATACTGCCGACGCTGCAAAGATGTTCCCAGCGTACTTGTACCACGGGCCCAGACAGGAAGTGAAGTGTGGTGATGGGAAGCTTTTGCTGGAAGACCGTTCAGAAAAAATCATCGATTTGTACCCTGGAAATAAAAAAAAAAAGTCCAACAAGAAACTATACAACAAAGATCTGAAAGATCCTAAAAAGTACGGTGTTGAAGGCACACACGGCAACGATTGGTGGGACGATTCTATCAAGATTGGCAGGAAAGAACTAGAAAAAGTGTACAAAAGCATGGAACGTGTCGGTCAGCCCGGCAAGGAGAGCTTTGAGTTTATGGACAAGGTGTTCTTCTACTGTCTAATTGCAGAAGTTGCATATGCGGACTACCCCTTTGAATGGCTGCAAAACGCACAAACTATTGTGCAAGAGAAAAATAAAATACTGAAGTCCCCCGAACCCTTGGACGGCTACAAGATGGGATTAATGGGACAATTTCAGAAACGAATGGCAGACTACGTACCCGACGAAAAACCGTACGGGGAACGAAACAAGAAAAACGAGTATACTGGACTGCACGGGGGTCGTCAAATTAAAGAGTGCACGTTTGAGCAGATGCAAGCATTGTGGATAAAACGGGTAAATAACGGCCGCACGCCGGTGGATGAGTCCATCCGCCGAAAGAATATGCCAAAGGCAGCTCCGAAAGGGATGATGGGTGGGCTGAAAAGCATGGCAAAAGATAAACTCGGGAAAAAGAACTTCACTGTTATGATTCCCCGATATTTTGTTGCAGTCAACAAGGCCACCAAAGAATGTCTGATTGCCATCCGCGGCACGCAGAATCTGTCAGACTGTTTGGCCGATTTGAAGTGTGCGACGATGCCAACGGCATGCAACCAGGGCATGGCCCAGATGGCGATGCAATGCGCAGCTATCTTTATTTGCATGGACATCTACCAACAGGTCAAACGATTGATGACCGGCAGTTGCTTTTCGCCTGCGCAATGCAATAAAATAACGTGCGTAGGTCACTCTCTTGGCGCGGCATGTGCAAGTCTCTTGGCAGTGTTGTTGGAAACACCATTTGAGAACGGTGGGTGCGGGTTTACAGACAAGGTCAAATGCTATGGTTATGGCTGCCCTCCGATCTTAAATTTGAACGATCCTGTCGACCCACGAAACAAGGGCTCGAAGAACATGCCTGAGGAGATGAGTAAAAACAATTTCCTGAAGCACACTGAGGATTACATTACTACCGTCGTAAACCAACATGATATTGTACCACGAATGGCACCGCAGAACATTGCTGCCTACACGTGGGGCAGCGACAACTGTTCTTACATTGACGAGCTGAAACTTCCCATCCCGCTTCAAAAATTAATGAGTAAGCCAAAAAACGAAGAAAAGAAAGAGGACGATGGCAACACAGAGAAGAAAGGCGGAATGTTCTCCAAAGGTATGGGGAGTTTAAAAAAGATGGGGTCGAGCATGAAAGATATGACAAAAGGAGGCGGCCGCACTATGATTGCATTCTCGTGGGAAGTCGTAGACAAAGGGTTGATGGCACTATCTCGTCAGTGGGGAGACTACGAATTCGATAACATTTGGCTCCCTGGAAAAATTTACAACATTTCGTATGAGCATAAGGGTTGGTTTGACATGTCCTCTTTAGCAAAAATACTTGACAGTACTGCTAAAGTCGCAGGAGATGTGCTACTAAACAATAAATACGCAAACGAGAATATGCGGGAAATTTTCCCAGGGATCAAAGTTCAAGAAAAAAAGTACTTGTGCCTGCACCAACTGCCAAAAAACCACCCCAGAATCTGCCTTATGACTGGTGACACCAGAATGTTCAGTGACCACCTTATGGCGAACCCCAAGGCTGGGAGCAATGGCTATATTGCAAATTTAGCAGAGCTATACTATAAGTGCAAAGACGAAACCAAAAAGGATGAGGTACGCGAAGTTGAAGAAGCCATCAATGATGATTCAGTCTTGGCAGGTGCGGGATGCGCCGCTTGCACAATATGCTAAACCTAGACTGTGCACCCCCCGTATTTCGTTGGCGAAATTGGTGCACCAGGAGATACATATGATTGATTACGAGAATATTTCTCCTCAGTACTGATTACTGTTTTAAGGACGACGCACCTTAATCGATACAAGGTTCTTTTTTCGCGAAAATCTGTAACCGTATAAATAAAAAAAGAACCGTTCAAAAAATTGGTATAATACCAGGTTATCAATTTAATTTGTTGTTATTAGACATCAGTTCTCATATTTTATATTATAATTTAAATCAATTACTATTTCAGTTCCAACCCTAATCCTATCTTGATGTTTTAATTTGATTTTTTAATTTCGTTTTTTCGTCGTTGATGATTGTCAATCATCACAGTATTACCAGGTGATAATATTTCTTTTCTTGTGAAAGGCGATTTGAACTCAACAAAACGACCCGAATCCCAGTCGAAGTCTGTGATAATATCAACCACCTTTGGAGACTCTTGTGAGTAGATCACTTCTTCGCTGAACAATAGGATTTAATATTAAAAGAAAAGAAAGAAAATAATTTATCGCGCGCTTGCACGATTAATTATTACCATTTCCAACTTTGCGCTTTGATAGGATTTTCCTTTGGATTCACGAATGGCTGAGCGGAACCTGGATATTGGCTTTATCGGCGAAGGGGGCGGGGCTGCCCCTCTTTTTAGTAGAACCGAAGAATGCGGATATTCATGTCTCTGTGATTCGGACAATACTTTTTTAAACAAAGAAGATACTGCTCTTTGCTGTCCCCACTTAATATAATCCACAGTGCGCGGGCGATCAACTGCATTTACATGTCGTTTCACTTTATCGCCTAATTGTCCGTTATATGACACTTGCCTTCTTTTTCTTCCTTGTCGATAGAGACCATGCCTGCCAGGGTGTATGTGTCCCGACAAGGACGACACGCCTTTCTGCGCATGCAGTGCCTTAAAATTGGAGATACAACGGGTTTTGTTTATGCTTCTTTGTGACGCCACAGGTGGAATAAATATTTCTCTGCGCGTTAAATCCTCTGCTACTTTCTTGTAATTACTTCTATCGTAAGGGCGACATGTCGATATTTTATCCTGCAGCACTTTTAAATCATACAAAGAGGAAGAGACGTTCAGCGACGGCATGCTTCTGCTGCTCCATCTCGACCCTTCCCGTTTTGGCTTCGGGTTGCCAAATGAGAATCCTGGATGATGTTCAAAAGGCCCCGAAAACGATGTGTCCCGATAATATGCTCCTGGTCCTGGTACATTGTTAGGCGCCAATCCCATAATTGGGGTTCTGCTTCGAAACGAAAAGCAGTTGGAAGTCTTTAAATTCCGCCTAATCCTATTTTGCAAAGCATTTACTTCAAACTTGTAACAACGTTCACACTGAGAGTGCCAATTTTCTTCTTTCCAATCGGCTTCATCAACTGTTTCAATTCGACTCCTTGACGATGCCCCTTCCTTTAAATAACTTTTCATAGCGCTAGCCGCAGAGCTATAAGTAACCGGATTTATAGGAAGTGGTCCGGGAAAGGAATCAAATGTAGCTATGTTGTTATTTTTTATCAATGTTTTCGTTGCCGCGACGAGCGATGTTAAAAACTCCACTACAGTTTCTGCACGAGCATCCTCACTCCTAAAATAATTTGGTTAGAGAAAACTTGTTTGTGGTGCAGAAGGAAAAGAAGCACTTACCAAAATGTTGCAAGTTTAAAAATGCTGTTTTCAAACTGTTGCTTGCCTATTGAAAATTGAAAAGTAGACTTTGAACCGCCTGGAACTGCGGTGTCGTACAACCAATCTCCCATCGCTAGATCATATGCATATACTTTGTAGCTCGCTTTTAACCCTAACCATTGCCCTGGGTTAAGTAAATGCTGAAGTGGATCCAGCACGGTGTCATTTTCTCCAGAAAATAGCCGCAAATTTACACCAGCAATGATTCTCCAAAAACACATACTGAGGGCTATATACTCATCTCGGTGTAGGATGTCCTTGGCAGAGCACTGACGCAAGGGTCGAGAAACACAATCTTCTATGCCTACATCGTCGCCTGTTTCTGTTTCTTCCCACGGCGCACCCAGCCAATCGTCATCCAAATTTGTTTTCTTTGCCAAGTATCTTTTGCCGTACGAAAAGTTGCTATTTTTGTGAAGGTTAGTAGCGCATTTCCACAAATCACTTACTAAGACTTTAAATGACTCTGAGTTCAACACTTCCGACTCGATTTGTTCGCGATGATGACGAACAAATGCATACATAGTAATAAGAGACGAGCTTTTACCGTCAAACTGAACAGCATCTGGTTCCGAGAGGCGACGCAGGTGCCACGGAGAAGACATGACGTTTCCAGTCTCTATAGTATCATTGTTCCTCTCATTTAAGAACTGCAAAATTTTTCCTATCTGACCGAGTCTATGATCTTGCACTTCCCACATTTTGCATTGAAATTGTACATACCCGTGCAATGACATTGACACCCTACCACTGCATGCAAGGTTGATCATAAACGCAACTAGATGCTTTGGTGTTATTGGTTTGCGAGGGTCTTTTTCAGTTTTCTTCAACAGTTTTTCGTTAATTATGCTATCACTTTTTTCCTCGACGGTGTTCGTTGGTATGCCAATGAGACCTGGTTTTTGCCCAAAGCTGAAGAAAGGGGACGAGGGACGGGTTGAGAGTAACGACGGTTTGCCTACATGGTCAAACCATCGTTTTCCAGGAGGTATTGGAATGTTATCTGGCGCTGGAATATTTCTTCTACGAGACGTACTCCGTCGTTGCAAGTCCGTTGCATCCGTATCGCGGGCTTTCTCTCCCGACTCAGGAACAAGTTTATTTCCACTAGCTAACGGTTTTCGAGCTAGTTTTTTACCCTTTTGTTTCGATCGATTCTTCTTTTTTCCTAATTTCTTCTTCTTTTTCGCCTTTGATGCTTTAGCGTCCCACGGAGCCAGGCCCTGCCAATGCTGAATTACGTCTTCTTTGGTTTGGTTTTGAACACCGAGGTCATCATCCTTCCATTCAACATAAGTTGGAAGAGGGATCCCCTTTACCCACCTGGATTTGGTAACGTTAGTCAGTTATTCGTGAAAGTTCATTGTGCTAAATTACTTACATGTTTTGGACTATTTGTGAAAAGTCTTCATTATTGTCGATATTTTTTCCAACAACGCAATGGAAACTTCTAAAATTTGCTATGTTAACGCGCTCTGTTGGGTTAAAATGCAAGTTCAGCGCGGTCTTCCACTTCCTTTCACGGCAGGCTGTTTCTAGAGCATCAAATGGCAGAGTTAATTCATTTGGATGCAAGTGCGATCGTTCTTGGATCAAGTACTCAAAAATTGAATCTACGGTAGCCCTCCTTTCACCGGACAATGACAAAAGCGACTCCTCCGTGTTATATATTGAAAGCATAACGTGTTCTCTGTCGCGGTTAATACTTCACAAACAAAAATCAATTTTCATATAAAAAAATACTTTCCTTCCCTCTGAACGTAATTTGTAAACGTATTTCTGTTTTAATTATTTCTCCGTCTCTCGCTCTCTGATGGGTCGATGGGAAGCCTCTCCGAAATGCAAATGCAATTGCGACAAATAATGTGAGTGAACATCAGGCATCGAGGAGGAGGCTTACCGGAATTACCGTACGATGATGATATGATGATGTTGTTTGCTTTCTTTTTCATATTATTTTTTATTATTATTACAACAAGAAAAAAACGGAACAAAATAAAAACAAAAAAGGAGCGACAATACAAGTAATTTTAATACAAGTACAAAAATTATTGGAAGCAGTTGCTGTAATATTTAACGATAAATAATAAAAAAATACAAAACCGGTACAGGTACCGTACTCGAACGTTTTATTGCCTGTGTGGACTATGCAGAATCCATCTATGGAATTATAAGTCAAGAAAATTACTTCCTCTCAGACCTTCAATTTCCATTTCTTGTCATCGCTAAAGACACTCTCTGATTTGGAAACATTTAATATTTCGCCAAACCCGTCATCAAGCGAGTTTTGGGGATCAAATGCATTCTCTCCATCTAACTCGTCAGAGCCATCTGACTCTGTGGTAACATTCTGGTAGGAGTAATTTTGCGTTTCACGGTACAATGACGGCAATGCCCCCAATTCAAATACGAAATCCAATGGTATTGTCGAGTCAAAAAATGCCAGAAAAAAACGGCATATCCCCGGAGCTGTTCCATTATCGGAATACTCTGTGTAGGAGAACGAATATCGGTGGGCCAATGATGCCAAAAACATTTCTACGCATATTAACCAATTTTGGACAGCCCTGGCGACGTCATCGGTGTCGTAAAATGGGGTTTGAGTTATGTACCCATTTGCTACGGCAATAGCAATTGCTAAAGATTGCCAATACGAGAAAAAAACGACCGCTTTTACAGTGACAAATTTACCCAGCGGATTTAACGGTTCTAGCAGTTTGTGGAGCCCTTGATAAAACAACACAAGACAGTACAATGCCCACAATTGAGATACGTTGTCAATTGTTGCAACCCAAATATACCCTTTCTGAAAACGGAGACCAGTCAGCACACGGACAGCAGTTGGGGGGGGAGGGGGGATGACAGAGAAATACTTACCAGTGGGTTTAAAGTTCCCTCGCCAAAGGTACCATCACGGACACAAAAAAAAGTCACGGTCGCTGTGAAAGTCTTTGCAACGACGTATGAGAGAACTCCGAACTTGCATTTTGCGAGAAATTCTGCGTGAACATATAAACATGTGTGTTAGTGGGTGTTGAAGGCAGGGGTTAAAATATAATCGTTACTTACCGTGACCCATTTCCCATTTTTTGACACAGCAGGAAAAAGGGAAACTGTGACCAATTGTCGCTTCCCTTTTGATTCTACTTGCTCTTTCGTCATCTGTTTTGCCCAAATGGTTCAATAAATACTGGAGAAATGACAGAATAACAAAAGCTTCATAAAATTCCCTGGCTGCTTGCATATACAGTGCATATTCTTTGAAACGCAGCGCCAACCACGACTCTATCGCGTACACTGGGACCATCCAGATTATTCTAATTATATATCTTTGACTGTCGGGCTGAACGTACCACACCAAGTGCATAAAAATTTCGTACAGCGCTAATGGGATCGCCATGAGGACGAACATCCCTCCGCTAAACCACGCTAGCAGGTGTGGCTGTGTTCCGTTGCGATACAAATCCACGCTGATTATAATGGTACTAATGATCGTGAAAGCAATCCCTAGAACGATTGCCCAGTACCGCATACGGAATGGGGTGCACGGGCCTCTCGTCCCGCAGCAGTTCACGACAAAAAAAAGACATTGGCAAAATTTCACGCAGCACGCAGCACATTTTCCTCCACCTGACTTGCGGTAACTCTTATCTTTGGCAGCGTCTGGCTCAGTCTTCATTTTTATAGTCGGGAAAAGGTCTTCGTCTTCACAGTACTTTTCTGTAAAAGGGTTGGCCATCGTCTTATTGTACCAGCTTGTTCACACCACCATAACCAAACAAACGAACTTTTTGTGTGGACAGGCCGTGGCAGAAGAACAAACAGACCTTCGATCAATAACACAAACAATTATTTGCAGTTCTCCACGTATTTTCCATGAAAAGTATTCATCTCAAGAAAAACTAACATATTCATCCAGAAGGTCTAGCGTTCGTACAGTGGGTCCATGATCAAAGTACGATACGAAGGTAGGGGAGTAGTTGAGTTCAGTAATCACTACAAAATCAAATTTTATTACCATCAACTATTATTAATATAACAACCACTTTTTCTTTTTTTCTTTTCTTAATTATTATAAATAATTACGAACTCCGCAGAACAACAGAGCACCCACAAACAACACACACACACACAACGCACTTCTTTCTTTCTTTCTGTTTTGTGTTTTTCAATTTTCAACACCAGCTATTATATACACAACATGATCTAATAATAAAAAATAATAATAAATAACAACACACAGCACACAGCTCCTCGTATTATATACTACTGTACAATTTTAAAAATAAAAATAATTACTAAAAAAACTAAATCTAAAAAAATACAGAAGAATTTCCAAGTCTACAATTTTTTGTACTTAGTACTAGTATAAAATGAATACAAGACAATACGCCGATAGCAATCTAGGGTTTTTTATTTATTATTATTTTTACAATTTATTTTAAGAATTTTTCTTTTTTTTTGGTGTTCTTGTTTGTGTCTTGTTGTTTACCTGTTGTTGTTATTTGAATTATGATGAAGAAGAAGAAGGAAGAAGACTTGGAGACTCCTCTATTATTTTGTTAAATTTAGAGTTGATTGAGTTGTGCTGTGTTCCTGTTGTCTGTATTATTATTTTTAAAAAAAGAAGAAGAAATTTGAAGTTCTGTTGTTGTCCGTCGTGGCCATCTATCTTTCTTGGGGGCACTTAAATATACAGCTTAGGCAGATGATGTTTAAGAAAAACATTTGAATGAAAATGATGAATTTTACATAAGAAACCGTAAACGATTCTATTGTGGATTGAAAAAGGACACTTTTTTTTGCAAAGTTTACACTCAACATGGATTCCAGCATGGAAGTTGATAGTTCGTACCTTGAGGGTGATACGTCAAGCTCTCTTGGGGAAGCTAGTCCGGAGGTAGGTCCAGTCGCCCCGTCCTCGGCATTCAAGTTGAATCTGCCTCCACCCATTGAAACCTCTTCGTTTTCGCCCTCTTTTGGCGGTGTGTCAGGTGGCTACAGCACTGAAGATGACAAAGGACGTGCAAGGGCTGAGAACGGTTTTCCAGAGTTAGCTGAACTGCGCGGGCTAATTCTTGATTCTATTAAGAGCTGCACATTCAAAAGTGCAATTTTTTATGCAAATATTTTAGTCACAGCCACTGAAAACTCACCGGCTGATGTATTTTTGCTCGCTCGCGCTTATTTTGCGAACAGAGAATTTTTCAGAGTGCTACACTTATTCAACCATAACGAGTTGATGGCTCCCGAGGTGCGCCGAAATATACCCCCCGAATTATCGAACGATATTCTACTGATGGCCGGGCGGTGTTACCTGGCGACGGAGCAGTACGAGGAGTGCGTCAAGAAACTGTCTCCTGGACTTTTGGATGGTGCCCAATCGGGGGAGAGCTTGTCGAGCAAAGCACGAGGTTTCAAAGGGAAGCATGCCCTCATATTAGGGAAGGCCTACGAGGCTCTCGACAACCGGGAGCGGGCAATCGAATGCTACAAGCTTACCCTCGAGAACGATATTTTCTGCTCTGAGGCTTTTGAAACCCTTATTGACCACCATCTCCTGTCGGCTTCGGAGGAAGTGATGCTACTCGAACAGATGCAGTTTACTCCCGAATCTGCGTGGTTGCGCGACTTTTACCATTCCAAAATTCTCCACCAAAGCAACCAATTGGAAATCAACGAACGGTTCAAAGTCGTCGAAGAAAGTTATGGCATGAAGGAGAACTCGGATGTTGCGGTAGCGAAAGCGAATTGTTTTCTCCGGCAAAACGAGCCAGCGCGTGCCTTAGAAATCACGTCGTCGGTTAGAAAAAGAGACCCGTTCCATATGGGGTGCGTCGTGATCCACATCACAGCATTGGTAGGACTTGCCAGAAAAAGCGACCTTTTTCTTATTGCGCATAATTTGGTGGACACGTACCCCGACAAGGCTGTCTCGTGGTTTGCCGTAGGGGGTTACTATTTTACAGTAAAAAAGTTTGATGCTGCCAGGCGGTACTTCAACAAAGCCACCACTATAGAGCCCCAATTTGCCCCAGCCTGGATTGGATTCGGCATTGCGTTCACTGCCCAGGACGAGAGCGACCAAGCCATGGCTGCTTATCGTACAGCAGCTCGTTTGTTCCCAGGGTCGCACGTTCCACTTCTGTGCACTGGAATGGAATTTATTCGGACGAATAATTTGAAACTGGCAGAGCAGCTGCTGTTGCAAAGCTCGAAGATGTGTTCATCGGACCCGTCCGTGTTGAATGAAATTGGGGTAGTAAAGTATAAGCAGGGTTTCTATGAGGAGTCTATTTCATTTTTCAAAAATGCTTTGAATCTATCGAAGCGCGAGTCAGCGACTTTCTTGTCTAACTTAGGGCACGCTTACCGTAAAATTGGAAATTATGACGAAGCAATACGATGCTACAAGCGATCGATTGGAATTGAACCCAGGCAAGGAGACCTTTACGCAGCCCTTGGCCTTACCTATCATTTGAAAGGCAGCTTTATTAAAGCCATTGAGCTATACCACCAATCGCTTGGCCTTAGACCAGGAAATACTTTTGCGTCAACTTTGTTGGACAAAGCATTGACTCATGCAAGTTTTGAAGTGGCGTGAGTCTTACGGTGTTTATTTGAACAAGAAGAGTGTATTTAAACCCTTCTAAAACGGTAGCGGGAATAGTATATTATTATTATGATGCACATATATTTATTCATGCTAAACCACCAGGTACAAACGGTACGATATTGGACAATACCAGGTACCTGTACCTACCAAATAATTAAAAAAACGAACTTGAAGTATTTTTTTTTAATTATTATTATTATAATATATAATAAAATTACTTAAATAATAGAGAGTAGTTAGATACATCACCGTAGCAGGTTGATTATTCGAATCCGTTTTTCAAAAAAAAAACAATTTGCTTTGATTGTTATTAGTATAGACTAATTACACAGTATAATAATACACGTTGTGTTTTTTTTTTTTAGAGTCCGTCGCGTCTGATGAAATAAAGCTGTAATAATAATAATGATTATTATTGACAACAACAAAAAATGATTACATTACGGTACAATGATGTGTGGATGTAATATGGGTAACGGCTACTCTCTTCAACTCTCTTTCATTATTATTTATTACGACGGAGAACATTCTATTATTCACAACATTTCAAAGACATTTACATTAAACAGAGGAATAAAATCGGTGAGACTCTACCCCAGACTGCAAAAGATTGATTTCATAAGTTTTGAAACACAAGACGGTGTCGTTGTCGTTGCAGTGGGCAGTTCTAGTACCATCGTGCGGACGTTAATAACCATGGAAGACGCCGAGATTGAAGCTCAGTTCTCGGAGGTAAGCGATGACTCGTTGACCGACGACGAACCGTCACTTCAAGTGAAGCCCAGTCATAGTATGAAACAGCGTTTAGATATCAAGATGCGAATGCAAGATAAACGTCGAAAGAATGATATTCGGAAATCGAGGCGAATTAAAAGGGCTAAAGATATAAAAGCGTTCAAAGAGAACGAGCAAGCGAGAAGAGAAACGGAAGAAAAAGAAAAATTACGAGACGCTGTGTCTCCAGAAGAGAAAGTTGTTATATTAGAAAAGCGAGTTAATCGTTTGCAAAGAAATTTAGACATATCCCAAAGAATGATGACCGGAAATCAAAAACTGGTCACGAAATTGACGCAAAAATGTTCCCTTCTGGAGAGAGAGACGACCGTTCACCAGCAGTTGACACATCAAGCGAAAAGTGATTTACAAGCAGAACAGCAAGCGCGAGCGAGAGAGGCCATTTTTGTGCACCGGTGTGCCTTTGCTGAACGCGAGCTAGCTTCATCTCGTGCGCAGGCGCGCCGCTTTCAGAAAGAGTGCGACCGGCTGAAGGGGGAACTAGAACGAAAAGACAAAGAGATTACGACTTTGACATTGGGGTTAAGTAGTACAGAGCAGTTAGTGCGGGTTGGCGAAGACGAAGTGCGAAGAAAGGACGAGTGCTTGCTCGACCTTGAGAAGGTTGTTGAAAAATTATCATCTAATTTGTCTCAAGCAAGGCAAGAGGCAACGTCATGGGAAATTGAACACAAGTACCTTCAGCGAGAGCTCCTTCAGTTGCAAGGTTTGTATGCAAAGTCAATCGTCAACAACCCTTTGGCAACTGCATCTGATCGGTCACAATTGTGCACCAGCCCAAAGCGTAAGAAGGCCCCTCGTATTTTGAAGATGCAATCTAAGGTTGGCTCAAGGAATGATAGAAGAACGGGTCGAAATCACCTCGCCATTGCGAACACCTCCCTGTCTAGGTCATTGTCGCGCACAGATATAATGAGCTCCTCTTCAATGTGCCGATCAGTGACGGAATCCCCCTTGGCTGCAACTGTAAATATTCCCGTCACCCGCGCGCCTGAAGGCAGTAAAGACTTCTTTGATCAAAAGAAGACACGGATGAATCTGGCAATTTTATCGGAGGCAGACGAAGTGTCGAACACGGCCTCGTCTTTTCCATCTCATCCCCGGAAAGGAAAAGTTTTCAACAGACGGCCGCAGTCTGCAGATATGCTTTATTTAGGCCTGTCTGACCAAACAGTTGTTTATCCAGACGAGTACGACAAAAATCGCCTCCAGGCGGATCGTCCTGCAAGCGCCATGCCCGTGTTACCGAGCAAGCATATTTTTGTTAGCACTGAACGTCCCGGCTCAGCCTATTCTGGAGCACCATCCGTATCGTCTAACTCCCTGAACCCAAGGGAGGACAGTCCTGACGTGGAGAGTCAGTACACGATTAGTCGGCCAACGTCTGCGGTTGTGTCCGTTAAGTCATTTGCGTCATCTGAAAGACCGTCGTCCGCTACTAGTCGACCAACTTCTGCTATTAGTCGACCAACTTCTGCTATTAGTCGACCAACTTCTGCTGTGGCATCCGTTAAATCATTTGCGTCATCAGGAAGGCCATCTTCTGCAACCGAATCCGTGGTTTCGAATGCTTCCTATGAGCGCCAAGATGTATTCGCCCGAGCTGACGACATGAACATGCATAGCCCAGGCCAATTGCAGATGCAAAGGGATGGTCTAAAACAAGGCAGTGCCTATGAGGATATCGACTTAGAAGCACAAGCAAAGCACCCGCCACAGCTCGGGGATCTTTCCACAACTTCGGTCCTTGGACCGTTGCCCAACATAAATAGTAAACGCAATAGTCGGGTGCGACCAACCTCTGCATCGAATCGAGACAAGGCGATAAAGCCGTCGCGGCGGCGGCGGCCAGTCTCCGCGCAAGCGCGCACACCTGTGAGGCAGCAGAAGTTTATATCGAGCTACAGTCAGAGTGTCAGCTTCTTAAAAGATGGAAGCCCAGATTTTCAAGATAAGCCTGAATCGTACTCTGCGTCCAGCCCATCCTTGTCGAGCTTTGGTGAGGAATCGTCATCAGCCCACCAAGAGATGTTCGACGCTGCACGGTCGGATTCAGGTACCAGTGCAATCGAAACCATTTCCATGGACTCTGCAAGTGTCCGTAAAACCTCAGCCCCCAGAGAAAATGGGCACTACCACATGCAAGCGAAGGAAAACTTTGAAAACCAGCGCGTGGATGTTGGGCAAGAAATTGCGCCTAAGGCATTGAAGTCAAAACGGGCGAACAAACGCAAGAAAAAACGCAGAAGCCGCAAGTCTGGGTCCAGGTACGTTGGCAGAGGTTTGGGGTTTCGGAAGTTGGATCGCTCAGTACCATCTATATTCGGTGGTGGCAGCATGAGGCATTTAGTAAAGAACATTGTGAAAAAATTAGACCCCCTTGCGTTGCAAAGCGCATCTTCAAATGCGCAAAAGGCAAAATCTGACATGGCAAAACGATTTCTAGGGAAGAAATTGTGACTATTCCAATAGGATTAATTTGTCTTAAATAAGTAATAATTTGCATAGTCTATTTTATTAATATAATTTATATTGATAGGAAATATATTCGTATATAAATAATAATTATAATTATATAATACTATTCTCCTATTATAATTGAATGGTCAGAAAATCTTCTATTTAGGGCTGGACGAAATAAGCCACAATTAAGGATATATGTCTATAGTAATATATATGCTGTGTGTATATAAAGAGGTATATTGTATTACTTTTTTCATTCTATTTATTTATTATTAATATCAATAATTGATTCAATCTAAATCCCTACATCTACAATAGTCTTATCATTTAAAAGGGTCTCCTACCAGTTATCCCTATAAACACATAGCCTTAATTATTTAATACCACCAGTCCACCAGTCAATCCTAATAATACTCCACTACCAAGCAAGTAGGAAGGAAGGAAGGAAAGGAAGTCTCTTTTCTTCTATTTTTTTTTAATTAAAATTAATTATTTATTGTTATATTTTAACTTCTCTAAATTATTCTCATCCTTCTCTCTCCTTCTTCTTTGTTCTTCTACTATAATTATTTGTATAAAAAAATAATATAAAATTAATAAAAATAAAATAAATAAAACATTGTGTTGTGTATTTAAATATTTACAAAAAGGTTTTCTTTTGGAAAAGGTAACTTGTCTACTCCATCCCGATTATGCTTTACATCAGTCAACAAGATCATTGATTTCTTTCAGAAACTGTATTGTTTAGTAATAATAACACATCTATATATATATATTTATTCCAAGACAATATATAGTTTTTAAATTGAAAGTGAGCATCATGTCCACTACCGAAACTTACAAGACACGCACTATTGAAGACATCCAGGCTGAAATCGACAGCCTGGACGAACAGATTGCGACTCAGCAAGACGATGGGTATGCGTCCGAAGGCAATGATTATGAAGTTTACGAAGATGAATTGCCATCACTAGACCAATCGTTTGGTAGCATTGTTGTCGTTGTCGGCCTCCCAGTCACGGTGGAGGCGAAAGTGCCAAAGCTCGTTGCGGTCGTGCAGAAGTTATTCAAGAAGTACGACTCCAGGTTTAACGAAGATACGAAAGACATTTTTATGCCAGTCGACTCCACGACTGGAAAAACTCTAGGCACGGTCTTCGTGGAATTGTCGACCGTCAAACAGGCGAGGAAAGCGCAGGAAGAAGTGAACGAGTGGAAGCTAACGAAAACGCACAAATTGTACACGTACATGTTTGATGATATGATAAGAGTTATGAGGACGCCACCAGACTACAACGCCCCTCCTGCCGCAAAATTCCAAGCTCGGGACGACTTGTACTCCTATTTGGTGGATGAGAATTCCCGGGACCAGTTTGCCATCCGTCAAGACAAGAGCACGGAAATTTACTGGATCCACGGGCCAACAGCGCAGCCCCCTGAGGTTGCGTACGACGGCGCGCGAGAGAGGGCAAGCGGGAGGACGTGGTGTGAGCGCCAAGTGTCGTGGTCGCCAAACGGCACATTCTTTGTGACCTTTCATCCCCAGGGGATGGTATTATGGGGTGGCGTTTCTTTTGAGAAAGTGACTCGATTCGAGCACAAGGAAGTTGTTCAAGTACACTTTTCCCCCAACGAACAGTACGTCGTCACATGGAATGGTGCAACAAGTAGTCGAAACGAAAAGGATTCACGCCCCGTCGTTGTATGGGACCGAAGGACCGGGGAATCGCTCAGGAAATTTGCGTACAACCCCGAGGTGCACGGTGACTGGCCTTGCTTTCAATTTTCGCATGATGACAAGTACTTTGCAAGAAAAGATGCCGACAAGGAGTCTAAATTAATCAAAGTCTACAACTCGGACACTTGCAAATTGCTCGACAAACGATCGTTGAGAGCACCCGGTGTACAGGAATTTAAGTGGTCTCCTTGTGGATATGATACGAAAAACGGCGGAATTGAAAGGAACGGCGGAACCCCTGTCCTCTCCTACTGGTCCCCGGAAAAAGAAGAAGATAGCACGCCAGCATCTATTCGGCTGATTGCGATCCCGGAAAGAACCGTTCTTCGCACAATTACACGCAGTATGGTTGACCGCGTGGAACTGCATTGGCAGCCTCGGGGTGAGTACCTTGCGGTGCAAGTGTTGCGCCACAAGAAAAGCAAGAAGACTCACTACACAAACTTCGAAATTTTCAGGATGAAAAATCTTCACAAAGATATTGCAGTCGAGCATTTTAAGCAAACCGAGGAGGTCTCTCAATTCAGGTGGGAGCCCAATGGCAACCGATTTGCTTACATTTATGGTGATTCTTCCACTAAAGGCAACGTTGATGTATACACTATGGGTGATGCTTCAAACAAGGGGAAAATGGAAATGCTTTACACTATAGAGAATAGACAAGCAAACCGTCTGTTCTGGTCCCCAATGGGAAACTTTCTCGTTATTGCCGGGTTGGACAACATCAACGGCCAGCTAGAATTTTGGGATACTGACAACGAACAAAGTATGTCGACACAAGAGCATTTTATGTGCAACCAAATTTGCTGGGACCCGTCCGGGCGCGTTTGTTGCACAGCAGTGTGCCAGCCAATGATGTTTGGTAGCATGTCAATGCGCTACCAACTCGAAAATGGCTTCAAATTATGGACCTTCCAGGGTGCTCCAATGTACGAAACACAGCGACAGAACTTCTACAGCTTCGAATGGAGACCTCGTCCACAATTGCTCCTCTCGACGGAAGAGCAAAAATTAGTGAAGAAGAATTTGAAACAAAAGATTGAAGGCTATGCGGAACGCGATCGACTTGCAGCAAAAGAAAAGGCTGATGCGAAGACTGCTAAACAACGTTCCCAAATCGACAACTTTATGGCAAGCATGCAGAGGCGCCACGCTGAATTTCTTCAACTTGAAAATGAACGACGGCAATTGGGTATTGAAGTCAAAGATGACCAAGATTACGAGACGGTTGTGACTGTCACCGAGGTTGTCTTAAGTCGCGCAGAAGAAATTATCGACTAATTTAAAACTCTTTATATCATTCAAAAGGCCTTTTTTTATAAATTCTTAAAATATATCGTTTTTATATTTACGCGCGTTAGTAACACAGAAAGAGAGTCTGATATATAGCATACAATGTAATTTTTTTTTTAAAATTTTTTTAGAAAAGCAAATTACATCTAGTATGCTTTAATTTTTATACTTTGTATATTTTGTTCCTACATCTTCTGGTAAATCTCATCAAATAATCAATAATTTGTTTTTTTAATTATATACAATTAAGCCGCTGCTTGGAAAATCGCACAAGGATTGAGTCACCTATATGAGTGAGATATCGGATGAGGAAGTTGATTACGGTTCATTCCGATTCGGATTGTTCATGGACTCCACTCTAGATTTCAGTTTTCAGTTTTCAGTTCGCAGTACATTCAGTTCGCAGTACTTTAACTTTAATTACTTAAATAACAGCCAATTTTCTTGTTTTAATTATATTGGATAAGTTATTGTGTTTTTTTTTAATTTATCTTGTGTTCACGATATGGCATGGTGCACGTTTCCAGCAATGCCTGGAAATAGGAAGGGCGACCAGGAATGCGATATTGAGTTAAATGAGTGAATTCAAACTCTCTAGCTTACGGGACAGTAAGAACCTTCAACATATTTGTTGCACCGGAACGTGCCTCAAGCATACCGTGGATGGCAACAATTGCATCTCCAGATTTAACGTACCCAAGTTCTTTGCCCATCTCTGCTGCTCGCAGCAAAATTCCGTCCGTGCCGATCATGCTTCCAACCACGTGAGCTTTGCAGCCCCTCAAAAGACCAGCACACTGGCGTGCTACATGTCGGCGCGGGGTCAAAACTAAGATTGGTTGCGATGGGCGGTACTTACAAACAAGACGCGCAGTATTTCCGGACTCCGTCAAGACGATCAGCATCTTCGCTTTCATATCCATAGCCGTCTTAACCGCTGACGATGCTATTGCCTCCGGGGTGCCCATAGTCCCAACCTCGTCCGTAGTAGAACCACGAGTTGCCAGATAGAGTGCGTTGTAGTTAATGCACATTTCTGCTTCACGGCATATGTGAGCCATCATTTTAACAGCATTTAAAGGGTAAGATCCTCCAGCCGTTTCCCCGGAGAGCATTACACAGTCCGTTCCATCAAGGACAGCATTTGCAACATCCGTGCATTCGGCGCGCGTTGGACGCGGGTTACCGCACATGCTTTCCAACATCTGGGTTGCCGTGATGCATGGCTTTCCAACAATGTTGCACTTTCGGATCATCATCTTTTGCGCTAAAAACACTTTTTCAGGGGGAATCTCCATCCCTAAGTCACCGCGGGCGACCATGATGCCGTCGGCTTTCTCCAAAATTTCGTCAAAGTTTTCTAAACCTTCTTGATTTTCAATTTTGCAAATGATTTTAATATGCTCTCCGGCTTCTCCAAGGATAGAGCGGACTTCGTCGAGGTCAGCACCTTTTTGGGTGAACGAGAGCGCAATCATATCAATAGGTTGGGTCAGACCGAATTCAACCAGGTCCTTTCGATCCTTCTCAGTAACCACTGGGAGATCAACAGGAACCCCGGGAAGGTTCATGTTTTTCCGTTCACCAATTGTGGCATTGCCTGTCACACGAACGACCACTGAATCCTCGAGTACTTCCTTCACTACCATAACAAGGGTACCGTCCGCCGCCAAGATGGTCTGGCCTACTTCGCAGGAAGCAGGCAGTTTCGGGTAAGAGCACGCAATTTTCGTTTCGTCTCCCAAATATTCGTAGTCAGTTACGATCGTCAAATCTTGGCCGGCTTTCAAGGTGATTTTGCCTCCGTTTTTGAAGAAACCCGTTCGAATTTCAGGGCCTTTCGTGTCCAACATTACGGCTACGTGCGCCAACGGGCGCTGCTTCAGTGCAATCTGCAAATTTTTGATCGTCTGCGCATGGCCAGGATGGTCCCCGTGGGAAAAGTTGAGTCGTGCAACAGTCATGCCCGAGTCAATCATTTGTACCAAGGTGTCTGGGTCCCAGCAACTTGGTCCCATGGTGCAGACTATACCCGACTTTTGCTCTTCGGTACTTTGTTTGGTGATCTTTTCAAGCGTGATGCCTGAGCCGCGTAAGTGGATTGCCATTGTTGAATAGTTTGGAAATGCTTGTAATCAAAGGATTGGTTGCTTGTGCAGTAATTTTCAATTCTTCTTCAAGTTGAAACTCACCTGGGCGCCCTTCATTAATATGTCCCATACAATTTCATCTTTAACATATCAATACATTACATTCATCAAACGCACGGACAAGAATGATTTCTTTCCTTCTGTGTTCGGTTGTTGTTGTTCTTCATTTTTGTTTGCTTGCTTCTACTACTACTTGGTACGCCGATCAGCTCCTTTCACCACCGAATAATATGAACATAACATAGGGAATGAAACATCGAATCTTTCTTTCTTTTATTATTTTTTGTCCACTTCCTCCTGCCGCCACCACACCTCCAAAACAAAACCTCTCTACGTATTATTAGGTAAGGAATTAATACTATGCGCCTCTCTCCTCACGTGTTATTACGTACGTATACAATGAATGCACTTACATAATACTCTCTTTTCTTATTTTTGTTTCTTCTAATAAATAATACTGTAGTACTACAGTAATAATTGTAAATTAAAATATATATTAGTCTACGAGGAAATATGGTGACGCGCTCTTGTCATCAACTTTTTTAGAGTATGACATTTATTTATGACATTCCATCAAAAGAAATACGAGGAGTCCTTGTATTACGAGGAGATCTGCCCTAATTCTAACTTTAAAAAGAAATAGAAACTGAGTAAATAGTCTTGTAATAACACACTCAGCTAAGAAGCCGTGAGCCGTGAACAAAAATAAAAAGAAGAGACAAATTTATAACGCATAAAAAATAATACACTGTACTGCTCTGTATATTAATATTTCTCGCTTTTCTAACTTTTACTCTAATTTTTTCTAAGGAGCTATATATCCAATATACTGTAGGACTACGTATTCCTATTAACTACTCCTCATCTCACTCAATAACCCAAGATGCTGTGATGCTGTGTTTTGTTCTTTTTGTCATTTCATTTTTCAGCTCTTCTTCTCACTCAGCAGCGGCACAGAAATTTCTTTGTTTCTTACGGTATTATAGTCGTCTACGAGTATAATAGCTGATCAATACAAAACCACCAAGCGAATAAAATTAGCAGTCAAACAGTAGTAAAAACAGCGGTGCAGAAAATGCCTCTCAAATACTGATGATCAGCAATGCATATTTTATCTGCTTTGCGCGTTTCGACGAGCACTAACTAACATTTCGATACCTTTTTCCAACTAAATTATCTCAGAATTCAACAACGGTTGGGTTGATTCTGGTAAGAAACCCTGTCCGTCAAGCTTTGGATCGCAACGTATTATCGTGCGCAACACTGCCAATATGGATAAGCCTAACAGTCGAAACAAAATGAAAGCGTTGCGGAAAGAGTTACGGAACTGGAAAATAGAAAGTGCTTTGATAAACGATGCAAAAAGGAAAAAGCGACGAGCGGCCATGGACGAAAATGAAAGAGAAATGATGTCGTGGCTCCATGTAAGTAAACCGAAGCGTGGTAAGAGAATAGGACGAACCCTGAAAAGGAGAAAAGAGGCCAGGGAGTGGTTCGATCATTTGGACTTTGACAGTTCGGGCGAAATAGACGAAAACGAATTGGTCGTGCCTCTTATCTCAATGGGGTTTGCACATAGTGTCGAAGAGGTCAGAGAGTTAATTTCCCATGTCGATACTGACGGCAGTGGGGAGATAGGATTCGATGAGTTTTGGGAAATCTTAAACGATAAAAGCAGCGACAATGCCTTCAAAAAATTGCATCGCGCCCTTGACTCCGGCGAGCTGGGTGACCATAACCTGGTAGGGGTGGAAACGTTACTATCATCCTATCGAAGAAAGGTTCTTTTGGCCGCGCTGACATCGTACGGAGTGCCAAAACCTAATGAGAAAGGTTTCACTTCTCGAGAAAAGGCAAAGTTCAAGCGAAGCATAAATGCATTAGACCAAGTGTTTATTCGCAGAGATAACGAAAAGGCAAACACATCGTCGGAAACTGCCAATAAGGAAACGCGCCTGCCGCGACCGAAATCCCTGAAGGCCGTATGGCACGACAAGATAAATAGAATGGACAGAAAGATGGTCCACAATTCGATCCGAGAAGAACAAAACGCCATTTGCTCAAAATTAAAAAGTGTGGAACGGCAGATACTGACAGTGCCCCGAACAAAGGAAAATTGCCCTGGGAAAAACCTATACTCCGAAGACAGTGCGCGCACCTTGTTGGCACTGCCCCCTCCACCGGGTGCAAAAGAAATGCTAGAAAAAACTAGGGCTACCCTCCGCCGAGAGCGGGAAGAACTCAGAGAACGTACGCGTCCCCCTCCTGGTGTGAACCCTACTTTGGCCAAACTCCTGAAAACCCAGGCAAGTCGAACTGAAGGATTAGTTCCAAAAACACAAAGCTTAATGGGAGTCCCTGCGGCACGAGAGAGCCTACCTATAACGGTAACTTTAAAAATTGACAGGTTTTCTTCCCGAGCCCATTCCATAAACCCTTTGACAGCTTCGATGATACATGGTATTTCAGACAAGTATAAAGATCTGTCGAGGTTTCAGAGGCGGTACGCTCACATCGTGCAGTGAGGATATAAATTAAAAACAAACTATATGCTCTTATGTTCGAAGTAGGTAAAAATTAAACTAAAAAGTTATATATTTTAAAACTAACTATATATTTTTGTTTTTAAAACTCTTTTTAAAAAGAAATTCTTTAAACCGATATGCTAGAGCGTGACAAGAAAATACATTTAGCGCCTGGTGAACGTTTTTCCTTTCGCCGTTTTCTTTTCTTTGATAACGTTGTTTTTCATTCTGGCGCTTGACAAAGCACCAAGCAAGCTAGTGACACGCGAGCGCATTCTTGAATGCAAATGCGATTTTGATGCCTTTATGTGGTAGTGCAAATAATTCCGAAAGCTAGCCAGCATGCTGACGGTCTTGTCTACTCTGTCAGAACTTACGTGGGATGGCAAAATAGTGAACGTCAAATAACCAAGCACGTTGCCATCGCTCTGTTCAGAAGTGACCCCAAATTGCTCCAGCTCTCTACCAGGACCCCTTGTAAATGACACCGGCGGTGCACGACGCACTGTTCTCTGTGCCTCCGAGAATTCCTGCAAAAAAACCCGTGCAATTGCAGTGTCAGTTGGATCCGGAAAGTCCAGCACAAAGGTTACAACGACGCGGTCGCTAGATGGTATCAGATACAGGTTTTCCGTCGGCCTCGGTTGGAACGCCATAGGTGGCAAGTTGCCGCAGGTCCCAGCGTTTAAAGCTTCGAAAGCGGTCTGGAAAGGACTGCTGGCAATAATTGTTTTCAAACGGCTAATATTTTCAATTGTTTCTTCGATGGTCCCCTTCATGCTCTCTAGGCTAACTTTCAGGGTGAGGTCATAGCCCTCCACGGGTTCGGCAGAAAACATTCCTTCGAACTTATCTACAAGAACGTTCTCTGCACCACAGGAGTAAAGTTCAGCATAGCACGGCATTTGTATTGATACTAGCACTTCTGACGGTTTGTCAGCAGTGACTAAAACATGAAACTGCGCATCGTCAAAGTCACACGCTCTGATGTCAACGGGCTCTTGCCGGGAACCAGGTTCGAAGTGGTTTTGCAAGGCTTCTTTCACCATAAGGTTGCTGTCGTCCAAGAAGATATACCCCGTGGAGTTCTTCCCATCGTTTGCAAGTGAGGCCATTGTAACACGTGTGGTTGGTTCGTGCTGATTGAATATATAAGTTCCACTGTTTTATTTCAGAACAAAGGGGTTTAACACCAACGCGTTCGTCTCCTCGTTCAATTTTTCATTCTCACCGTCCGTTTCTTGCAAATAGTCCATCATGTCATTGCAAAATTGTTTCATTGACCAAGAAGCATCACACACCACCACTCGTAGTAGATCTAGTTGTATTTGTCTATTAATAATACTACAGCTGACGTCGTGAGTAATACAATTAATAGTAGATTTAGATTTAGTATCTTGTTTTTCATCTGATGAAGGATAATTAAGGATATAATTAAATTGTAAAAATAGTATACGAGGAGTAGGTATACTATTTAATATATAATAACTATCTATATAATTAAATATACAAAATAATTAAATTTTAAGAATTAAAATAATTATAAAATATGTAATTTAATCCTTATCATAAATATTTAGGCATTCGATCTTCTCTCTGTTTTATTATTCTCCGTCCTCCCTTGCACTATTTCCCTGCTGTATTAAATTCTTCTTACTGTGTCCTCCTTCTTCAAGTATATAAAATACATTTTACCATCGAATCAGAAGTTTGTAGGTGCTATTTATATGTACTTAAAATTCCGTTATTACTTGAACTGGGTTGTTGGTTCACTCATGCAGTTAGGGAGGAGAATGGAGAAGGGCGGTTGTGTTTGTTCTTGGATTAGTTTATGATTAGTTTTGTTTTTGGATTAGTTTATGATTGCATGCACAACTTGAAATTCAATTTCATTGGCTTTATTTGCACCCCTATTGGACAGTAAATATTTGAATTGTTTGTGCATACATTAAACCGTTTACATATCTTATACAGATGGATAATATAAGCTCTTCCGAGATTGCGTCAACACTTTCGTACGCATTCAAGTCGCTTGATGTCGAATCAGAAGGAGAAATCCCCGTCACTGAATTAGTAAGTTGCATCAGGACGCATGTGGAGACACAGACGCTGGACATTGTAAAACGAAAGTCCAGCCATGGGCGATCGTTGGACCTTCAGATGAAAATTGAAAATACAAAAAACTCATTGCTGCGGTCAGTTGGCCCAGACGACAAAGGCGCCCTCGTCACAATAAAAAAACCGGGAACCAATCAAGGTGCTATTGGAAACGTTCACCGTGTTGTGAACAGTGCTGCCTACGTCCAAATCCACGATGGGCAGTCGAAAAGGGTGGTTGGCCCTATCGATATCAAGCATCTAGAAAAAAGCGAAACTTCATCGTCAAACTTTGCCGACGCTCGTTTAAGAGTTCAAAAGGCTGTTGGAGAAACCATCCATGACTGGATGCTCCATTCAGACCATGAGGATCTTAGGAAAGAAGCCCCAAAATTTTTTACCGCGTATTTCACTGCTGGAGATCGCATTGCACGAGCTGCAGATGCGGATGGTAATGGGTTTATTTCGGAGGATGAATTTCTCATGGCATTTATGACTGTTTACAACGAAACTAAGGGGAAACGGGACATATTAAAATCGTCTGCCTCAACGCCGCTAAAACAGTACGAGAGAGTACACAACAGTCTGCTGAAATATAAAGGTTCTGAAAAGCTCTCTCTAGATGGAATCATGATGGACAAGGGCGGCAAACCGGCAGGCGAACTTACGGTAAATATTATTAGGGCCTCAAAACTTTCGCCCATGAACTTTGAAGAAAACGCAAATCCATACGTTTCCGTGTCTATGCCCCCAGGTGCAAATGGGGAAGAATTTTTAGGTGGCAGCAAAGATAGTCCGGTAGAGAAGAAAACAAGGGTTGTCCGGGACAATTTAAGCCCCATGTGGAACACAAAATTTGTGTTTACTCCCCTGCGTAAACGAGGTGGGGTCGTGATATTTAAAGTTTTCGACAATGATACTGTAATGAACGATGAACTTATCGGTGAAGTAAGCGTTAATATTGCGAGTATCTTGCCGAGCGAAGAGGAGGATGCTTCCGACATGAAGCGGCTGACATTGGAATTGATGAATGAGGGCAGTGTGCGAGGTGAACTTACTGTAGAGTTTCGCGTTTGTTACTCAAAAATTAATTTCTATTCCAGACAGCTGCAGTCTATGCAAGAGAAAAAGAACGCTTTGATATCCCAAATTATCGAGGCAGAAAATGCACTTTGGCTTCTCATCTCCCCGTTTCGCAACCTGTCAAACATGTACACTGATGCACATCCAGAAAAAGAGACCGGAGTCGAGTTCCATGCCGAAGAGGCACACGAGTCATACCAACCAACTGGATCAGATACAACCTTAGAGTTGCCCAACCTTCCCGTTTTCAAGTTGCCAAAGGTAGTTTTAGTAGCGAAATTTTTTTTTTGCGGGTTTTCTATATTCTCCTTCCTAATGCTTTTGCTTGGGTTGATACTGAATGGTGGGGGAGAGAACACTTACGCAAAAATATTTCCTGGTGAACCGTAGTATTTTTAGGTAGGAGGTGGAAAATAACAATATTCTATGCATCTGTAAATAGGGTAAATAAACTCAATAGTACTATATATTCGTATTATATATTATACTGTTGTGTGTTTTTCGTAGATTATGGTAAATTTCATAGTACTCATAAAAAATAAGTTGGAAGGAATTCGTGAGTTGTATTTGCCAACAAAAAAACGGCTCCACAACAACAAAAAATAAAAGGACCGCTACATTACAACAGCAGGTGTAACGACACAAAAATAAAAAAACTTCTTCTTCTATCTACGGTATCATCTCCTCCGCGTCGTAGTTCAACAGATGGTGGTTCGTCAATTAAATTCGTTAAGAAACAAAAAGGACTAATTTCTTTTAAACCAAATCGGATCGAAGAAAAATGACTTGCTCTTCTTAATCTTTCGTGTAAATGCGAAAAACTTGACTGCTGGTATAAACGCATATTGTGCTCATCGTGTGAAAAGAAAAAGATCATTATGACAAGAAAGCCCGCAGACGTAAGTCTGTATGATTTTTCCTATCAAACCATTGCTGGCCTCGTAACACTTCCAATAGAAGTCGACTGCGAGCGAGATAATCCTTTCAAGGTCGCAAAACTGTATTGTGAATTAAATCATTTGTACGACAACAAAGTCAAAATGCAAATGGCAGAAGGTTTGACGGACTTTATTACAGTGGAACTCCGCACAAGGCTAATCCGTGCACAGAGCGAGATCCAACTTCTCCAATCAGTCTACACGGCCAGTAACACAGAAACAAGTAGCACATCGCACACAAGCTATTATGAAGGCAAGATCATTTCTCAACTCCGGGAAGAAAACGACGCACTGCGAAACATAGTGAGCTTAAATGAGAGCGGGGGAAAGGGTTTGGAGAAATCCGTGTTATTGCTGACAAACAAGGTCAGTGAAGAGCGTCGCCGAGCTGATCTTTTTTCTGGAAAGCTGGAAAAACTCAGTGAGCAAATAGGGGAAAACATATCTGTAGATCAAGTGCTGGAGAAGGTCCATACGCTTCGTTCGTCCCTCGCGAACGAGGCGCATATCAATAGAAGTCTCAGAGCTGATCTAAAATTTGCAAAAGACCATAATGCAAAGCTGGAAAGAGAAAGTTCGGTTTTAAAATCGCATATAGGCGCCGCAATTGAGACAATGTCGGACTCTTCTTTATCTATTAAATTGAAAAACGCTGAAGATAAGTTGGCCTCCACTCAAGCCACCCTGATGGATGAGCGTCACTCTCGCATGGTACTAGAGCGCACGGACAAACAAAGGCGTGGTTACACACACAAAGAGGTTGCCCAGTGGGCAATAAATCGTCGCAGGGGTAAATTGCAGTCTCATGGATTTGCCGGGTACTCGGACCATGTGCTGACCGCTGCTACTTCTTCGCCAAAGGGTGCAGCAAACCTCCACGATTTAAAAAACATGCTTTCTCAAACAAAATGGTTGGTAGATGATTGGCAGTGGAAAAATGCGGCGGAAGATATATACTTGATGCAAAATAAAACAGGCAGATACCAATATGTTAAAGGCATGGCCACTCCGCGTCTTATAGGTCAAGCGCTTAGTGATATGAGATGGTTTTCATGCCAGGCCGTTTGGCAATCAAAGATTCAAGGCATGAACAAGGAGGGTTTGGTGAAACTTGCGGCCAATTTTGCGGCTGACCTAGAACAGATGCATGGGGTAATTGAAAGATTGGAGATATCGCAGGGAAAACAGCAAGCCCGTACATCCGACAGTCGTCGCCATGAACAGTACGGGGTAGGAGGAGCTTCCATTCACAACAGAGCCTTAATGTACCCAAACGCGCCGCAAAATGCGGGAAACAAAAGCACTATCGATGGGTTAGACAAAAACGTTTGGTCCACGTGGGCAAACGAAAAACATGAAATTCACAAGAAGAACGAGAAGGTTGTGCTTTCGTTGCAGGAAGAGGTTGCAAGCGAGCGACAAAGGTCGGAGTCTTTGTCTGACGAGATCGCTACAGAGCTCTACAAAGTTCTTGCCGTATGGCAGTCTGAAAGAGAGCGCCGGAAAGAATAGGGACATTTTCGTTTTGATTTCACTGCTGTGTTATTATTTCATTTAAAAGGTGGCCGCGCGGGAAAAGTTGAGCAGCACGCGGCTTAAGCCGAGTAAGAAGAAGAACGAATTAGGTTACAGGTCCCGAAAAACTAATGAACCTCTCAATTTTTTATATAAACAACGGCGGTTGTGCATATTATAATATGCCAAAAAACAGGCCTGTATAAATATTTGGTAACATACTATATAATTTTTTTAAATATTTGGTACTCTCACTCAAAAATCAGCACTTTCCGTGTAAATATTGTTGGTTGTTGATCTTCAATTTTTTTGCTTCTTCGATTTTCCATCCATGCCGTAAGCTTCCGCCGCCCGCTTCGTGACCTGCTTCATCTGGTTAAATACGGGGTTCAGTTGCTGCGTGCAGCGAATGAACGTGGTGCGCTTCGGCAACTCCTTCGCCCGAGACGCGCCCACGTTAGTGCACGTCGACCGGACGCCGCCAAGGATTTCGTTGACACATGAGAATTGCTTAATTAACACACAGCCAATTTTTTTAATTTTAGTTAGTTTTACAAATTTAACTCTTATCATTACTCTACGAGGCACTTAATTTGATCTCTTTTACTTTTGTTGAAGGACTTTAAAAATATCAAACATTTTCTTGGACATGGAAGTGTCGCATTGTGCGAAGCAGCTTTGACCGCAAAATCCAACGTTGCAAAAACATTCACCATTCATACAATCACCATTGCCGTTACATTTATTGGGGCATAGCTTTTCCTTGCAAAACTCTCCTTCAAACCCTGTTCTGCATTCGCAAAAAAACTTTTCGGACAAATTGTCCCAAAGGCAAGTGCCCTGGCCGTGGCACCTTGCCCATTCGTGTCTTTTTCAATAACAAAGATTGAGTGCTAATTTTATCTATGGTCTTCAGCAATTTGTCGTGATCGAGTCCAGTGGACCCAGCGGAACGTCTAGGCCATCCAGCAATTATAGCAATTACACGGAATTCGATGAATCAGAGACACCTTCAAATTCTGAGCAAATACTACGAATGCCCATACATTTTGATTTTCAAAGAATCCGTATGCCCGTTAGACCTACAATGCCGAAGTCACTGCGGAACAATGCACTGCAGCACATGTTCGAAACCAATCGGGGGGGGGGGGACAACAAGAGCAGGCCTGGAAGACGGACAAAATATGAGAAACCATACCAAGGGGTTAAGGATGCTGCAATCAAGAAGAGTAAAACTGCCAAACCAAGGAAGGGCAATAAACGTGAAAATTCAAAGCGTCCCAACGCTGTGAGACCAAAGTCTAAAGATCCTCTGAAGAAAGGAGCTTCGATGCCGACGGCGGCGGCAAAATCCCATGCCAGCCGCGTGGCATCGTCAACGGAAAATTCCAAAGAAACTGATACAAGAATGAAAGCCGCTGACTTTGTTGAAATGATTAAAAACCGGGGAGACATTCAGCTTCGAATTCCCCAAGAAAATATTGTATCTACAGTCTCGAACTTAACAGCGATACCGACAAAAGAGATGGACGATATTGTTGCGTCGATGGCCCAGGGAAATTTGAAAGCGAAAGCGGCTGCAAGACGGCAAGATAGGCAGTTCAAGTACGAAAGGTATGTAAAACAAAAACGTGCTAAAAATGCAATTTTAGATGCTACTTCAATACTGACTGCAGAAAACAACAAAATTGTGGGGAAAGACGAGAAAGAGGTAAAAGAAATGGCGCAGATTGTTGAAAACAGCCATACAACAATATTAAATCACATGAACAGGGATGTTATGCAAAATTTGCAGACGCGACTAAGCACAGAAAAAGTTTTGGAAGACCGGCTTGTGTTCCTCCGAAGACAGAACGACGCCGTTGAACGTGAAAAGAAAATTATCAAAGAAGAGATTGAAACAAAATCAAAACGAAACAAAGAAGCACTGGAAGTAAAAGAAATGATGGAAACTAAACTAGATGATCTTGCAGAATCTATACTGCACCAGTACGTGCGCAACCACCGTCAGCGTGCCATGGTCATGTCTGCTGCGACGGAGAAGGAATATAGTTTTCTTTGTAAACTTCAAAAAGGCATTGTTTCCGGGGAAGAAAATACCGACAATGCAAAACGGTACACGCCGATCCTTTATCACGTACTGGCGCGAGAGAAGGAGCTCTACAAGAGGGACGCAAACCGCTTAGAATACGTAGCAAGCGCGCTGAAAGAAGTACAGTTGCACCTGGAACGTTTTCACTTGATTAAAGTCCAATTGTTAGGATCGTCCATAACCTCCGAACAGCGCATGGTTACCATGGACAATGAATTTGAGCTCGACCAAGTGAACCGTAGAAAAGCTCTTGCGATACGGCACGGCAATATCCGAGAGCAGGAACGGTTCAAACGTTGGCTCCATCTGCGCGAAGAGAGACGAGGCGATTTAAAGAAAGTTGCCGGGCAGCCTAATTCAAAAAGTATACAAGAGGTGCTGGATGAAAACGAAAAACAGAAAAACCATGCCCAGGGCATGAGAAATTTAATATCTCAAATTCAAAAGGATACGTCGGAGTCCGTTGAGATGGGGTTTGAAGAACTTCAAGAGTTTTTGAGCGAACGTAGTGGAATCAAGATAGACTGTCCGGATGAACTTTACAATAGAATGTTGAACCACGACAAAACCATCGAAACGATGGCAGGTGATGTCCAGGAGCTAAACACAAAAATCGGTGCATCGAAACGAAAGTTAGAACGCATTGATCTCGACATGGTGAATGCAACCACTGCAGTAACCCACGCTGCACGGCACTCTTCAGAACGAGAAGAACGGGTGCGTCTCCGCACACTGGAGGAAAAAGAGGAAGAGTACGAAACAAATTTCACAGTATTCACCGAGCAGTCGGACATGATAGACAAGCTTATTATCGGTTTAAATGACATGAGAAACTCTATAAACAGAACCTTGGGGGCTGCGGGGTATGACAACAGAAGGAAATCTTGGTTGGGTGAACAGGAGCCTAATTACGAAGGCCATACTACATCAAGTGTACCGCTGTCAGGAGAAAGCAGTGACCAAGAGAGGGAAGTGCTCGTCGATCAGATCTCCACAGGGTTTGCTGAGCTTAAGAAGTCCGTAGATACTGTTCGCCGTGGGATAGGAACAAACGAAAACACAGTTCTCGATGATTCCATGAATTCGGCTACCTCCAAGTCTGCTGCCAACGAACAAATGTCGAAGTTCAACATTAGGATCGAAACTCCACGAATAGAGATGACAGACGGTCAGAAACGGCGTGCAGCAGCTACCAGTAAAATCCGAACTTCGGCAATGATTCGCTCCAAAGCACATCAGAACTCCAACAATTTGCTTCTTCGGGCCATGCAGGAGACTCAGAAAAAGAGAAGCTTGGTAATTGATCGTTACTCGTTGCGGACTGCAGATGGGGGCTTGAAGACGTTAAATGAAATTGAGTACGAAGGAAATGCCTCTAAAGATGTCGAAGATGAAAATATCTCGGAATTACGGTCCAGGGCCAGGTCCAAGCAGAAATGAAATATCAAAGTACGAAAACCGTGGTACTTTTAACATTAAAAACCGCCTTTTTTTTGTATTTAATAACAATTTTGAGAAGAAGAACGAAGACGACACTTTTTTTTATTTAATAAAATGCAGCAACCTTGCTGTGTGTATATTAATATTTATTTACCGGTACGTACCAACTTTTCATTACTTTGCCTACCCTAATACACATTTTATTATTATTTTTAGTTAGTCTTTTCTATTATTCTACCCGTGCATTTTTCCAAGTGTGGTGTTTCGAACTGTTCGTCTCAGTAAAACAAGACGAGACGATTCTCTCTCTTTCTTAAAATTTAAAACAGAATTTGTCGATTCCGCTCTCCAATGATCCATTGCACTGATTCAATAAGTATAATAAGTTTGATGTAAGCTTTTGAAATCCTTAATCCCGAAGTGTATAAGAAGGGGATGGTTCCAATAAATCCAAAATAACGAGCGTGACGTTGCAAGAGCAATAATTTTGGCTTACTTGCAATGGGGGGTGGCAGTTCGAAGAAGCAAGATACAGAAGCTGGGGGGTCGGTGGCTACGCCTGGTCTGGCCGAGCAAAAGAACTTATCAAATTCTCTTCCCGAGGAACCCCCCGATTTTCTTGTGTGCCCCATAACTCAGGAATTAATGACCGACCCCGTTTTTACTGCAGATGGGCATACCTTTGAGAGAAGCGCTATCACGGCCTGGTTGTCGAACAACGATACAAACCCGATGACTGGGGATAACATGAAAAACAAAGATCTCATACCGAACTTTGCTATCAGAGAAGCATGCGATGCTTATCGCCAAAAACACCCGGACAATTTGGATAGCATTAAACGCTACAATTCTGCATTGTCCAACATATCGGGCGGCAACGGCGCAACTCAACAAGCGAGCACAGGAGCGTCCTCAACGCCCAATTCAGAGTTTTTCACTGCTTTGCAGTCGCCATCTGAAAGCTTGAAGACGATCCCATCATCAAATGCATCCGAGGATATGCTGGTCTCGCTGAAATCGTTCCACCCAAACACAGACTCATCCGCCGCGAGTGGTCAGTTTTTGTCGAGCAGTGCATCTTTTGCTTCATCGCAAGATTCTCCGCTTTGCGGGTTGTGTGGTACTGCTGCAACTTCAAAATCCAAAGTCGGAAATGATTGGATACTTGTCTGTGATGCATGCCGGGAGCTGATTGTAGAGCAGCAAAACTTCTCCTCCGCCCCTTCCCGGCGAAAGTCGTTTAAAGCGGTGTCTGCCCTGGACGCTGGTTCAGACATTGAGTTTAGTGCATCCGCGATTTCCAACAATGATCACGGCGGAGGACGCCGCAGCCCGCATAGCAATGTAGAAAGGTCTGGGAATAGAGGCACTACTAACCCTGGTACGACGGTGGGTCATCTAATCAATCCATGTAAATACTGCCATAGAAATGAGGCAACAACAAGAAGTAAAATAGGAAACGTATGGAAGCCCGTCTGTAACGGTTGCTACATGAATCTTTCCCCTACGCGAAAAACATCAAAGTTCACAGCGTTACCACCAAACGAGCAACGAACGGTTGAATTCAAAACCTGAGAGGTGAAAAATCTAATTTGATCGCGCAATACCATGTGTTGGTATTAACTAATCTTAAGCTATCATACACAAGTACGTTAAATTCTTACTGGGTATAGCACCCTGTAATTGGGTATGTTGCAATTAAAAAAGTACCGGGAGAAGTTCATTTACAGCTGTGCATCCTCCTCTGATTCTCTTCGTCTCTCCTTTTAAATTACGAAGAAGTAGGGGGGAGTTTCTTTGCAGTTGTATACAC
Source organism: Stramenopiles sp. TOSAG23-3 (assembly GCA_900128585.1). Classification (NCBI taxonomy): domain Eukaryota; species Stramenopiles sp. TOSAG23-3. The sequence continues at coordinate 10,071 of LT642166.1, read as the reverse complement.
AACACGCTTAAACTGCGGGAAATTTATTTCTCCGACTCCATCGAGATCGATGTGGTTCATGATTTCACGAACAGATTCAAGTGAGACTTCGTCAGTACCATCCTCTGATGTTCCTAGATCAACTATGGCCTCGTGCAGTTCGCATACATCAATTGTGCCGCTACCATCTTCATCAAAAACATTGAAGGTTTCCAAAAGTGCACCTTCCTCTCCCAAGTGTGCATTGTCCTGCATGTGCTCTTTTAGCAATTCCACGAATCCATTAAAGACGTGCGCACTTTCGCCTCTCAAATATATTACGTCCTTTTCAACATTTTGTTTCTTATGCGTTACGGGTTTTGCTGAGGATTCTTTAGTTTCTTTCAATTCTTCTATGTTCTTTTCGGGCACCTTGGTACTCGTGGCTCTGCTGTTGGGCCGTTTTTTATCCACGCCTGCTTTCTTACTTCCCCCTTCGTCGCTTGGTTTAATATTTCTTCTGGGGCTACGCGCTTGGCGTTTTCTTGATGTTGGTGATGGGGACTGTGGTTGTTTTGCACTCGATGGCCTCGTCTTTGATGGCGTTCTCCGACTTGAATGCATGCTGCCACTTCCTGCACTTTGCGGTCGGCGCCGCACAGGAGATCTTGGCCCACCGCCACGATTGACCCTCGGTGTGTATTGCCCAGAGCTGGTATGCTTTTTTGGAGAGGAAGAATCTTTGTGGTTTCTCCTACTCGGGGAACCAATCGATGATGATGCTGGTTTCTGTCTATCTGATGTCAAGATTTTCTGAAGTCGATCATTAGTTGCTTTTAAATCTCTACATTTCTTCTTCATTTTTTCCAATTTTTCGTTGGCGCGGATTTCGGATTGGGTGGCATCCTGTCTTGTTCGCAAAATCTCTTGTTTGTGCATTTCTTCCATACTTTGCATTTTTTTTTTCATTGCATTCAGACGTTTCTGAAGCGTTGCATTTTTCTGCCTTTCGATTGTAACAATTGCGAGTTCGGTTTGTGTGTCCACTCCTTCAACTGCGTCGATCAACAATCTTAGATAGGACAATAAACCCTTGCGAAGTATTACTGCAGCTTTTTTCGGAGAACTTTCTGCACGTTTGTTTGCACGGCTCTGAGCTAATGAAACCCTGTCCTCTAGCGCCAATTTGGCAATGGCAATTTGCTCCATTGGCCGGCTTATTAGCAGTGTGGCAACGTCGTCAAATATTTCATAAACACGGTTGAATTTCTTGTCGTCCCATAACTTTATGCTGCTTCTCAAAGACGATTGGATGAGTATCTTTGCAGCTGTGGCTGGCTCGTCCCAGTATGGTTTTTCTCCATCTTGGGGTGAGTCTAGCGGGTGGTATTGTTTCAAATCCCTCAGCGCCGCTATAAGTTTCTTCCCTTTAATTGTGTTTCCGGACGATAGTTCTACCATATCAATATTTTCCAACTGATAGGCTGTCCGCCCGTCAATATCCTGCTCTACAATCGTTGTCAGCACGTATGCATTTACGTTATTTTGTTGCCCGAACGCTGCCAGCTGCTCCGCAGTCATCCTCGTAATGTCCTTGCAGGTCCTCTCTGAACTTGCACCGGCTCCCATTGAAACTTCGTATTTTCTGCGGCTACGAACGGTTTGTGTCTCGGGGAGGTGTTCAAGAATATTAAATTATATGGATGCTTTGCAAACGATTAAATCTAGTTCAACCACCACTTCTTTTACTAACATTTGATAATTCCCAGAACATCGTCATAATCATGTTTATATTCCATCTTTATATACGATCTCTTGGTAAATGAAGGTTGGTATGTACCGTAATACAGTTCATATACACATACGAGTAATAGTAGAGGAAATATTTGTCTATGGCTGTATTAGGCTGCTAAAAACATGAAACGACGAAGTACGAATTTTCGATATTAATATCATCTGTTCACACACATGAGATCATCATCGATAAAAAAAAATAAAAAAAAAATTAATTAAAAAAAAGGAAAAAAGAAGAAGAGAAGAAGTGAAGAAGTGAAACGGACATAAGAAGGAGTGAATTAAGGATTAATATACGAGGAATAAAGGTTGAAAAGGAACGAAGGAACGAATGAAGGAAAGAAAAAAAGAGAAGAAACTACTACTTCTTTTTTTTTGAAAATGCCTTTGCTGTGTCTATATGTTTGTCGTTTTTTCTAATAAAAATAATAAAATAATAATAGTCAGTCGTCTTCTTCTAATAATTCGAATTATATTATCTCAACACAGACTACTTCGTACTCGTCTACTTGTTTCCGGATTTTTATTGCATGAAACCATGATGGATTAATAATTCAAAATATTGTTTTTTAGTTAGTAGAAAAATTTGTTTCACAGATATACATTCGTCTGCAAACTGTGTGAAGTTTTATTTTTAATCATCTCATTACTGCAAGAAGCCTGTACCATGGCGTCTCCCAACAGGTCTTTGCTGACAAAAATTGACGCCCTTGATGCGGCCCAGAGCTTTCCGCCTCTGCTGTCTCCGCGGGTGGAAGATGCCCTTGCCGGTTTGGCGAATGCAAAAACGCCTAGATCCCGCAAATACAGACGAAGTCCTCTTCGGCAGGAAAGGGCTATTGGCGGGCAAGACAGAACTTTACAAGAGCGAGGTAGGGATGACGGAATACAATATGTTCCGATGGACGACCTCGAAGCCATTTCTGAGGAGGCCCCTGTTGGCTCGAGCTATTTCGGCGCTTCTGCTAATGGCATCAACCTGCTCTTGGGGGTCGGCGTTCTGTCCCTTCCTTACGCACTGCGGACCGCAGGTTGGTACGTCGGCATTGGTCTGCTTGTGTTCCTAACCGCTGTGACAAACTATACGGGGAAACTTATTGGCAGGATGATGGACAAAGACCCAGAAAACATACGGTCTTTTGGGGACATTGGAAAAGCTGCCTTTGGCAATGTCGGCCAGTGGACGATCACAATTATATTTTTTCTGGAACTCTTTTCTGCATGTGGGATGTATTTGATATTGACTGGAGACAACTTGCACACCCTCTTTCCGCATTACAAACAGTTCTACTGGACGTTGGTGGGCGGGGTGGTGATGTTGCCAACTGCGCTGACATCACGGTTGAGTTTCCTTTCGTACTTCTCGGTCATTGGGACTTTGGCTTCGTCGTTTTTGTGCCTGTCCGTGGTGTACTTAGGCGGGGTATTGGAAAACAAAAACGACTCTGGGGGGTCGTATTTAGATCCATCGGAGACTCGTGATTTTACATCAATAAACTCCGCGCCGTTTGCCATCGGGCTGGTAATGGTAGGGTTCGCTGGACACGCCTGTTTCCCATCAATAAAGCTGTCTTTGGCGGACCCAAAAGATTACAACCGAGTTTTGAACACATCTTACTGTGTTTGTTTTTCATTCTACGGCTCAATTGCGGCGCTAGGGTACATGATGTACGGCGAGAATGTCAAGGAAGAGATAACGTTTAACATTGTAAAGTCGGTCCAGGGTGAAGGGGTTAGCCCAGTTGCCGTATCCGTGGCAACAGTTGCTACTTGGCTCGTTGCAATTAATCCGTGTACCAAATTCGGGTTGACGATGAATCCTGTTGCGCTTATCGCAGAGGAGGCCTTCTTCGGCCAAGCCAGTGAAGATGATTTCGATGATTCAGAAAAAGGTGCATGTTGTGATTGGAGATCTTTCGTTGTGAGAGTCTTGCTGTCGACCACGTGCTTTTTTGTCGCGGTTTACTTGCCCTATTTTGCAAACGTCGTTGCGTTTGTGGGTGCCTTTTGCTCTTGTTTTGTTAGTCTTGTATTTCCATGCGCCGCATACTTGAAGATGTTTTGGAAGAATCTGGGTTTGTTCGAGATCGTCCTCAACAGCTTTCTTGTGGTTTTGGGGCTCATTTTGTGCGTCTGGGGCACTCTTGCCGTGTTCGTCAGCAGACCGTCGGATTAAAAACGAAAATATAGGGCACGTTATTGTTAAAGAACTTTTTTAAACTTAAGTTTAAAGAGATTCATATAAAATTTATCACTAGTTATAAAAAATTCTAAATATGACATCGGTTTATTATACATTTTTTAATTAGAACGCAATTTAGGCGTCCCCGTCTATCTGCATTGCTGGGTTCGATTCTGGATCCTCGTCTTCATCGCTGCTGGTATTGGCGGCCGCACGAATCATACCTCTATATTTTTCAGTCAACTGAAGGACGTGGTTGGTCAACATTTCCCTGTACTCCTCGTCTGCTTGCCTTTCTTCGGCAACACTATCTTCGACCTGACCCCCCCCCTCTTCTTCCATTCCTGTTTCTGCTGCTACCTTCGTTTCTCCCCCCCCTGTACCCGTTTCTACGCCGCCCTTGTCTACGCTGTCTCCACTTGGCGGCGTTCCAGCAACGGGCAGTTTCTTCGCGGCTCTTGACTTTTGGCGCATGTCCTCTCTAATCTGCTTCCTCTCCTTCATTTGGTCCATGTATCGTTCAAAGTGCGGCACGTCTCTGAATCCACCCTCGTACAATGCTTGGGGCGTCGCGCTATTCGGGTAAACGGATCCATTTGGGGAGTTCAGGGACGAGGCCTCCCGCAACTCTTGCACGAGATGGGTGCACAATTTCTGCAGTTTAATAACCATTTTCTCCCCTTGCCTTGCCCGCTTCGACACCTGCAGTGCCTTGTCCGTGTACTGCTTCAAAGCGGCCTGAAGCTTCCCATTGCGTTCTTTCGCGGCCGACAGGGCACTTAATGTTTTTTCGTGCTTGTTTTTCGAGGCTTCGGCAACCTTCAGCTTCCGCTTTAAGGCATTGTTTTCTAACGTTAATTTTTCGACTTCTCGTGACGATTTGGTCAAGGACGACTTCAAACCGGCATTCTGTCCCTCCAGTCTCGTGGTCAGTTCGGCCAAATCAGCAAAGTGACGGGTCAAAATTTTTAAATGACTTAAGCTGGGTCCATTGCTGCTACCCGTTGTGTTCAAAGGAGCTGTTCTTTTCGAGAGCTTCGAGGCGAGAGCTTTCGCTTGCTGTACCAGCGATCCAGCGACACCACTGGCACTCTCTGGAGAACCAGGGGCGACGGCGGTGTTCATCTCTCCAAATTAATGGTACAGATGAGTAGCACAAGCTCAGAATTGGAACACACCAACCGTTAATACAATCGTTCCATTCAAATACAGTTTACAATACTTCAGTTAAGAAAACGTGCAGAACTGATCTCTACTACTTTGCTTTCTTCTTCAATACAACACAACCAATGTAATGCAATGCAGTGTTTGATCCTATTAATTTTTCTTTTTTTTCTATTTTTTTTGTAAAATATAAAAAAATTAATAATAATAAATATTAATAGTAAATTCAAAAAAAGAAAAAAACAATATAAAAATAAAAATATAATAAAATATATCTTCTATACCTTATTTCTAACACTAATATGATTTTCATTTTTAAATAGGGAATGTGTCTTATAGTTATTCGTACTTAAATAGTATCGTTTTGCCAGCCACCCAATTCTCATGTATTTGAAATAGTACTTATACAATATAGACACAGCATTGGATATTTTAGACAAGGAGGTTTAAACTAGACTACAACTGACTAGTCCTTTACTCTCTCTCTATTCTTTTTATTTTATTAAATAAATAGGGAATTACGAGGAAGAGTTGATATCAAATAATTCTTCTTCTTCTGAGATCAATTTTGGATGTTTATATTTTAGTTTTAGTATTGTAATACGTGCAATAAGTACATTTTCAAAATGATCCCTGCCTGTTCTTCGTACTATTCCCTATAGTCAAAGTATATTATATTTTTCCTATCTACTATACCTACCCACTACAGCCTACAGGCCTACAGCCGACAGCCTACAGCCTGTTCCAGTCCTCGTATTCAATGATTGACTTTCTTTTCTTCTTCGCTTTTTCGAATTCTTGAACTCCTCCTCGTATATGGGAATACAATAACAACAATACAATTAACAAAGGATTAACATAGGAATACAATTAACATAGGAATACAATTAAACAAATGGATTCAACAAGACAACACCACTCCCATTGCACCACAACCAGTAGTCACACACAAACCCTAACCCTAATTACATATAGAACCTAATAATCCTTCATTCCCTGTCCCTGTTGTGTTCTCCTTCTACTACCATGTTGAATGTGGCTAGAAATAAAAAAAAAAGAAACAATGTTTTAATTTACATAGAAATAGTATTATTGGTGTTATTAGTATGTAGTAATAGTTAATATTGTCCTTTTGAATACGTCTACGTACTTATTACTATACACACAGCATGGTACTATTTATGTGAAAAATAGATCGAGTGAACGAAGAGAATCAAAAAAAGAAGAAAAAGAAAGCAGAAGAGAAGGATACAAAATCATTGAAGGGATCCAACATCAAAAATTAAGTAATTATATATATACTACAGAAAAGAAATAGAATTATTATATATGGACATAATAATATCATAAATGTGGAATATTTGTTGTATTAATTTAAATATTGTCCTTAATTCATGTAGAATTCGATTATTAAAATGAAAAAAAAATAATAATAATAATATTTATTTTATTTTTTTTCAACACAACACGCAAAGGAGGAGGAACGGGAGGAGGGAGAAAGGTTTTGACGTTTGGTTACGGAACGGTAAGTGGATAATGTGCAATCATTAAGATAAAACAATTGCGACGACGAAATCGGAAAGGCTTCGACGCACAGAATCCAAGAAATTAATAGTTATTTACATAACCAACATTTTATTATAGTTTAACTTTTAAATATGAGTGACCAGAACGCTGCGGTGCTCGCGGCCCGAGCTAAAATGAAAGCCCGTTTTTCGTCCAATACACGCACAGGAGGAAAGGGTTCTGTACGCAGAAAGAAGAAGGCATCCCACAAATCGTCCAACAGCGACGACAAGAAATTGCAAGCAACTTTGAAACGATTGGGTGTTAATAATATTCCAGCGATCGAAGAAGTGAACCTATTCAAAGACGACGGCAATGTCATCCACTTTAAGAACCCGAAAGTGCAAGCGAATATTGGCGCAAACACCTACGTTGTCAGCGGTCACAGTGAAACCAAAGCACTCCAAGACTTGCTTCCAGGTATTATCAACCAACTTGGCCAAGACAACCTACAAAACTTGAAGAAGATAGCAGAGGCATACTCCCAAAAGAAGGACGCGGGTGCCGAAGACGACGACGATGATGACGACGATGTCCCAGAACTTGTTGAGAACTTCGACACAGTTGCCTCCTCGTAAACTGAGGCGACTGGCGAACAACCTGCTCACGTACTGAACTTCGCTGCTCAAACAGACCAGTGGCGCATGCATGCCACCTGCGCTGGCGAGCAAGGGATTTTTATGCACTGAATATTGTTTGTAAATTTCAGGAAACTACTTCCTCCGGGAAGCGTATAAACTAAAACATAAGATTACCAAATTATTACTCAATAATATTTGTTTTTTTACTCAATATATAATATTAATTTTACAGGTAGAAGAATAACAGGTGCACATCACTCACGTCTTCGTTGCGATTCTGCTTCGGGAGTCGTGCGCGCGTGCGTGCATTCGTCCGACAAGGCTGTGGCAGACGTAATTCTGAAGAACCGTACGAGCAAGATGAAGCTACTATTATACTACATGTGTGCGTACGAAGTAATTTTTGATTAAAAAAATAATTTGACAAACTTGGCCCTCGTCGGCCTAAGCTGCCACTCAAACACTCAACTCTTAAACAGGCTTGTTAACGAAGAAAACCCTCGGAAGTACGTGTGGAGCAGTAGCAAGTACGTGGTAGTCAATGCCGTGAAGATCACATCAAACCTTACCGGTTTCACCAAAAATATGGACATGTCCACGTGGAGTGGCCCGTAAAATACATACGGCGTTACGTCGGTCTCTTCGACCGTGAACGACTGCAGGCCAGTGTCCTCGACGTACTGCCCCAACCCGTTCTGCAAGTCAGGAATGATGGAGTCGCCCGCATCCGTATCACCCAGCAGGCCCCGCGCGTTTCTTCCAAAACTTTCAAGCCAGGCCTTCACGTAGTTTTTGTCGCTGTCCAAGGCCTGGTGGATCACTGTCTGCATGGTGGTCCCGGAAACCCTTTGCACGGGCTCGTACATGTACACCGATAAGGCTTCTGAAATGAATCGAATATTTCGATTCAAAGCCGAATAGTCGATGCTGGCGGGGGTGTCAAATATGCTCGCCCGTGCGAAGGAATCGGAAGACGGCGTTGCAAACCGGGACACAGTTGCAGAGACTATTTGTCGGAGTGCAAACTGCTCGTGCTCCCATGATAACTGTGGCTCGACCAGATTAATCTTCTTATGAACGGTCTCAAAGTCCACCCCCACCCGTTTCGCGGCAACGGAGAATGCATTAAGGACTTTCTTGATGGCCTTGCTTTTTCGTGGCTTGGACAAGTGCATAAACACCTTGTCCCCCATCCCAATGCTGTCGATACACAACGCAAATTCTATCGAGTCCAGAAGTTGGACGTCGCTGTTTGCGAGCCATTCCCGGGAACCGGAATAATTTATGTGGCCTGCCGCGGACAATACAAACACTATGTTGTACGGGGCTTTCGCATCGTCGGAGCCGTAGAGCCCAGAAAACAGGCGTGCTATTTCTAACAAAGCCGCGACCCCGCTCCCATTACTGTCTCCGCCGTGGGCAAGCCCCGGAGCGACACCGAAAGAATCGTAGTGCGCAACGATGGCGACGGTGCCAAGGGTGTCCGCGTCCACTTCCCCCGACAACGATGCCCCCGATAGCCACCCCTGGATGTTGCTCAGCTTCGGGACAATCTTTTTCTTTGGTAGCGCAACTTTTGAAACTATTCGAAACTCCTCGTTCTGCCCGTTGGCGTCCCCTGACAGTCTCTCGTACGTGGCCTCCAGCTCGTCGTTGGTAACCGCAAAGTACAGAGACGTTGGGATCTTCTCGGTCATCAGCCACTGTTCGATGCCTTTCCATTCCTCCAGAACTTTCTGTGGGTACTTCTCCACGTTTTTCGGGATCAGAATGAGCACCGCGCCCGCCTTACGCTTAAAAATTATTTCTTCTATTTGCTCTTTCGTAGTAGAGACCAGTTTCAAAACGACGACGTTCCTTGACAAGCGCTTCGGCAACTTTGTTCGCCCAGAACCTGTTGGCGTTGGGAAAGCCTTGGCCAGAAAATCAAACTTATTTTTTTGCGTCCCAAATGCACTTCCCTCCTTGTCGTATTGCAGGCCACGGTGGGCTTTGAAGACCCTTTCACTATTTGACGTTTGAATAGAGACCAAAAGTAGAATACCAAACATGCACAAGGCGGTCGCCTTGTTGTTAAAAAACTTTGACTTCATGAGCACCTTTATCTCCAAACTTTGACTTCGTACACTATTGCTATCGTAAGTAGTATATGAGTGAACACACAAGTGAAGATATCACAGCCTGTTGCATCAACAAAATCACCAGAGCAACGCCAACCATCGAATGAATATGTATAGAACATCTAACCTCGTCATCATAGAAGAACTTTTTAAACACAAAGATACGAACGAGAACGAGAGAGAAGAAGAATGGGCCATGGGCCATGGGCCATGATGGATGATGGGGGATGGGGGGCCATGGCCATGGGCCGGCGGGCGACAGTCCTCCTCTTCGAATTACCAAGTTCGTAAATACCTGTACCGTACCAGGAAGTAGGAATAGCACTAAAATAGTGAGAGAGAAAATTACTACTACTATTCGTACTTTTATTATATATTAGATTACTTAATTATATAGACGTCTACTAAAGTAGTAATAAGGTGAATGGATGAAAATTATTAGTTGTAATAAGAATATCGAGGCGTATTTTAATGTTCCATTTGTTGATCTACTAGACTATTTATTATTACATTGAAAGGTTTGTTGGCCATTTGTGTGCGTGCGTGTTTTTGTTGGTTGTTGTTTGGGGTTTTAAAAATTGTTGAGTCATCTGTCAGAAGGAGAAAAAAATGAATAGACGACATCCTCGTACGGTATTTGTACATACACCCTCGTATTCCACAATACAGTGGTTGGTTGGTTTTTTTTTGACAACCAATAAATTTT